>JAUJYZ010001184.1:157500-175000 GCA_033675265.1 Actinostola sp. cb2023 | reverse complement strand
GACTCGCGGCTCGGTAAATATCAACCACTACTCACCTCCACTTCGGCCGGGGAAGTAAGAGATAAATTTGACAAGGTTTTCGCACAAAGCAATCTGAGGCATTTTCTGGTATTTTTCGGAGTGTTATTTAGCATGAATACTATATGAATAGCATGAAGAATAGCAATTCAGTGCTCATTATGAATTCACCGGGATGTATTCATATACAACCCAGGGCTGTATATCAGGATACATCCCGGTGAATTCATAATGAGCAATTCAATTCAATTCTATTGTTCAACCGGTCAATACCGGAGATAAAGCCCTATGAATAACAAAGAAAACCGTGTCAAATTTAAACTAATAATTATTAACTATTGGACCTTTCTGTGTTTAGAACCGTGCTCTAAAGATTGGGAAGTAACGTTTGATACAAAGCCAGGTCTAATTATGGGATCATGGTCTCCACCAACGACAAACCAGAAATACAAATACGTGATTGTTCGTAATAGTACCAACAAGAATCTACAATCAACAGCCACACTCTCTACTTCTTTGAAGTTGGACGATCTTATTCCAGGCTCGTTGTATTCAGTTGGGGTATTAGCGGTTCCTGGCGATGCAAAACAAGATCCCTTATTCTGTATGAAAGACATTCGTGTTGATAAAGGTGAGAAAATACTGCACTGACATTGGAACGTATAGAAAGACGAGTTTTGCTAAAGACTTTAGTCCGTCATAATAAAGGATATTATTATATGGCAGATCCGTGAGCGGGCAGATGAGTCGAATTCTGTGTTCTGATTGGCTACCCGAGCTCTTGTCCGCTCGGGATGACCCGGATTTATCCAATTAAAGATATGAATTTTTGAAATGTCAAATTTCAGCCATTTTGTGCTATTTTTAGTAACAAAATGGCGGAAATTTAAAATTTCAAAAATTCAAATCTTTGGATTGAATTAGCCTCCTCCGCAGGCAACGCCGGAAAGCGAGGCCGAAGGCCGAGAATGGGATCCCTGTGCGAGGCCGAAGGCCGAGAGGGACTGGGCCCCTAGGAAAGAAAAGAAGGAGTTGCCTGCCAAATCCAGACAAGGTTATGTCTTTCTGCGCAAGTGGCCACGCGCATGTAAATCCAATTCGTGTAGGGGACAGTGGGGGAATTGTGTGCGATAAAAGTGATTATTACCAGGACGTGAGTGTTTGTCGACGTCTAGTGACAGCATATTGATTCAAGCACTCGAACTCACCAAAAACTCATCCAGATTTCTTCCTCTGATCCAGAAAACTCCAATAATTTCGGAGCTTCTAGATCTAGTTCAGTCGAAGCTGACCTATTTTTTTTTTGAGATCTTTAACTGGTCTACTTTCCGCCGAGCAAGAGTTCAATGGTCGAAGTTTGTGTAGCGACAACACATTGTACGGATGTCCGGCAGCCGATCAGGGTTTTGAAAGTAGATGTTCGGCAGTCGATCTTTATGTATTTAATTTGAAGCTTAAGCGTAAGTAAATTTAACCGATTCAAACTACGGTATCCTAGCTTTAGCTTTGTTTGGGCTTCGAAAATATACCTTGTGGCGGATCCTCGTCACAGTTCAAATCAGCACAACACGGCACACATCGCGACATCGCGAACTGCCGGAATGGTTTTGAAAATACTACAGTGTTCGGCAGTCGATTTTGAAGCGTAAGCAATTAATTAAACCGATTCAAACTATCCTAGCTTTGTTTGGGCTACGATAATACCGCTGTATACGTTGTGACGGCACATTTAGTACATCGCGAATTGCTGGACAAACTATACCGTACATGATCGGCAGTCGATTCAGTTTATGTATACTTTGAAGCGTAAGCAATTTAATAATTTAACCGATTCAAACTATTCTAGCTTTGTTTGGTCTTCGAAATACCTTGTGACAAGCGCCATCGAGTTTGAATTTCGAAAATATCAAATCAACACAACACATAATTTGCCTTAGGGGACTATACTAGTTATATCCAATGTGACAAACACCCTCAGGGGACCCGGGGTGACGGACAAAGTCCATCAGGTGAAGGACGCGGTCCGTGTATGTCTGGATTTGGCAATTCCCCCACTGTCCCCTACACGAATTGGATTTACATGCGCGTGGCCACTTGCGCAGAAAGACATAACCTTGTCTGGATTTGGCAGGCAACTCCTTCTTTTCTTTCCTTGGGGCCCAGTCCCTCTCGGCCTTCGGCCTCGCACAGGGATCCCATCCTCGGCCTTCGACCTCGCTTTCCGGCGTTGCCTGCGGAGGAGGCTAGGATTGAATAATGATAACTGAGATATTGTTTCAGTTATATCTCTCATTTTACATGTTCTTTCGAATGCGATGATCAAATTAGTATAGTTTTGAATATCAAAATTGGTGGGTTTGTTCATGACGTCATCTTCCCGCCAAAAACATTAAAATTACAAAACAAAAAAGATACGATTTGTTGCCTTGCCATGTACTGTCATGTTGCCAAGTTTCATTTTGATTGGATTAAAACTGTAGAAGTTTAATGTTTTAAAGCAGCTAGAATATAACGCGCGCTATGATTGCCTATCGAGTGTGTAGCAACTGCCCTTCAATCGTATACGAAACCATTACGTTCAGCGCGCGCTCACGTTACAACAACCCTAACCCCTCCCCCCACCTACCAACAGAGTCAATGATGTATCGTACCACAGCAAGCACATCATGTAGGAACACGCAAAATATTAATGTGAAAATACACGAAATATACAGACGTTGCCGAACCAAACACAGGAGTAAATGTATGGAAAGTGCATTGCGTGTGTTCCTACACCAAGTTTTACCCTCCACTTATGTGAACTATTCTCCGTTTTGCAGGAACAACTCGTCTTGTCGACGGAAGAGCTCCAAACGAAGGAAACGTTGAAGTGTTCCATGGAGAGCGATGGGGCATCATATGTGCTGACATATGGTCTCTCACAGAGGCTGCAGTAGTTTGTCGATCCCTTGGACTCGCCGCAGCAACGTTTGCAGTGAATTCCTGGAGTTTTGGTGGTGGTAATGGGAGGGCGAAATTGCTGCGAGGCGTAAAGTGTCTGGGTAACGAGACGTTTGTGGGTGATTGCCAACATACCGGTTGGGGAAATGCGAGGTGGTGTTATCGAGCTTATGCTGCTGTGGTGTGTGGAATTCCGAAAGGTTAGTTTGAATTAGCCATTACCAAAACGAGCAGGGGACTGGGACCAAGTCTGTACAACTAATTCAATAAGAAACTAGCAAAAGTGGACATCATTTTCTGAGAGAGCATATCAAACTTAGCTAGTCTGGAAAGTTTGGTGAACTTTGGCTTAATATTGACGATGCTAGAGGGCATCAAAGATGTCTATTTCCCCATACAAACTCTGTAAATTTTTGACGTTGTCCAGGCAAACCATACATTCACTGTAAAATTTTGGCTGGACAACACAATTTCAAAAGTTCATAATTCCGACAGAATTTGCTCAAATCACATCAAACTTTGCACAGATGCTAATTTTAACATGCTCTTCCATGTCATTTCGTAATTGCATTAATTCTAATAAACTCGTTCCCAGTCCCCTACTCGTTTAGGTAATGGCTAATTTGCTGCACATTGTAGATAATACGACTCCACCACGACTCCACCACGACTAGACCACGACTAGACCACGACTCCACCACGACTAGACCACGACTCCACCACGACTAGACCACGACTCCACCACGACTAGACCACGACTCCACCACGACTCCACCACGACTCCACCACGACTCCACCACGACTCCACCACGACTCCACCACGACTCCACCACGACTCCACCACGATTCCACGATTCGTTTTCGTATGAGTGGGAAGTAGTTACGGTACGGTTCGTGCCGTGTGTTGACCATGCCGTGCCTAAGTATTCTGATTGGTTGAGGAATGATGTTGCACGCTGTGATTGGTTGAATAGATGTCTTCGATTCCGTACCGTGACCGTAACTCCGTGCTGTAGGTTTCGCACTCATACGAAAACGACTATTTTACATCGTACCGTTGGATGAGCGGGTTGCCCTTACATCCGAGCCAGAGGCTCATAATATGTTCAGATCATCAAGCATTTGCCCATGTATTTTAAAGTGCCTATGAAACGAAAAATCAGACCCCGTTTTTATTTGCTACGTAGCAAATAGAAACGGGGTCTGTTTTTTCGTTTCACTACGAAAGTTTACTATTTGCTTGTGAATTGAGCTACGGAAACATTTTTTATTTCGCGCACGAAGTTGGGCATTTTGGGTTTCAAAGTGCGACAATTCCCGCTCGGTCAAACTATAGAAATATGACATCAAGAGTTGTGCAAACAAAGACATGCACAACCTCTTGACGTCACCGAACCATTGTCAAGGGCCCAGTCTCTTGTCGCACATTTTGGTTGAAAATGATAATTTTCGAACCGCGAAAAGAAAATGTTCGCACACTCAAAGTCGATGTTTAAATACAGCAAATGTTCAGAGAAAGACCAAACAACAACAATAATGTACAATAAAACAACGATCGACATTTTCGTTTCATAGGCACTTTAATCCGCATTAGGCTAATCTAAATGGTCTGTATCTGTGTAGTGACTAAGTTCTATTTATCTCCAGTCCAAAAATTCAACATTACCAAGTCATTCGGGATGCTGGCAAGTCCTGGTTACCCGCGGAACCTACAACAAGCTCACTACATTTGGACAATCAGACCTCCAACCCCAAATACACGAGTACTAATCTACTTAGAATACAGTACTCTTACAAGGAGTAAAGGGTAAATATAATAAAGTCTTTGATGTCAATGTGGTCTGAGAATGAACCTTGAACAACGACCATGCACTAAGTGGTGTCATCTTGTGAGGAAATTCAATTGATTTTGTCACCCTTATTTGGCATGTGAAATATTTCATCATCCTGCAACACTGCGCGCAGCCATGCCTGGTGTTGTTGTTGCAGCGTGTGGCCATGCCTGGTGTTGTTGTTGCACTGCGCGCAGCCATGCCTGGTGTTGTTGTTGCACTGCGCGCAGCCATGCCTGGTGTTGTTGTTGCACTGCGTGTGGCCATGCCTGGTGTTGTTGTTGCAGCGTGTGGCCATGCCTGGTGTTGTTGTTGCACTGCGCGCAGCCATGCCTGGTGTTGTTGTTGCACTGCGCGCAGCCATGCCTGGTGTTGTTGTTGCAGCGTGTGGCCATGCCTGGTGTTGTTGTTGCAGCGTGTGTGCCATGCCTGGTGTTGTTGTTGCACTGCGCGCAGCCATGCCTGGTGTTGTTGTTGCACTGCGCGCAGCCATGCCTGGTGTTGTTGTTGCACTGCGCGCAGCCATGCCTGGTGTTGTTGTTGCACTGCGCGCAGCCATGCCTGGTGTTGTTGTTGCAGCGTGTGGCCATGCCTGGTGTTGTTGTTGCACTGCGCGCAGCCATGCCTGGTGTTGTTGTTGCACTGCGCGCAGCCATGCCTGGTGTTGTTGTTGCACTGCGTGTGGCCATGCCTGGTGTTGTTGTTGCAGCGTGTGGCCATGCCTGGTGTTGTTGTTGCACTGCGCGCAGCCATGCCTGGTGTTGTTGTTGCACTGCGCGCAGCCATGCCTGGTGTTGTTGTTGCAGCGTGTGGCCATGCCTGGTGTTGTTGTTGCACTGCGTGTGGCCATGCCTGGTGTTGTTGTTGCACTGCGCGCAGCCATGCCTGGTGTTGTTGTTGCACTGCGCGCAGCCATGCCTGGTGTTGTTGTTGCACTGCGCGCAGCCATGCCTGGTGTTGTTGTTGCACTGCGCGCAGCCATGCCTGGTGTTGTTGTTGCACTGCGCGCAGCCATGCCTGGTGTTGTTGTTGCACTGCGCGCAGCCATGCCTGGTGTTGTTGTTGCACTGCGCGCAGCCATGCCTGGTGTTGTTGTTGCACTGCGCGCAGCCATGCCTGGTGTTGTTGTTGCAGCGTGTGGCCATGCCTGGTGTTGTTGTTGCACTGCGCGCAGCCATGCCTGGTGTTGTTGTTGCAGCGTGTGGCCATGCCTGGTGTTGTTGTTGCACTGCGCGCAGCCATGCCTGGTGTTGTTGTTGCAGCGTGTGGCCATGCCTGGTGCCTGGTTGTTGTTGTTGCAGCGTGTGGCCATGCCTGGTTGTTGTTGCACTGCGCGCAGCCATGCCTGGTGTTGTTGTTGCACTGCGCGCAGCCATGCCTGGTGTTGTTGTTGCACTGCGCGCAGTCATGCCTGGTGTTGTTGTTGCACTGCGCGCAGCCATGCCTGGTGTTGTTGTTGCACTGCGCGCAGCCATGCCTGGTGTTGTTGTTGCACTGCGCGCAGCCATGCCTGGTGTTGTTGTTGCACTGCGCGCAGCCATGCCTGGTGTTGTTGTTGCAGCGTGTGGCCATGCCTGGTGTTGTTGTTGCACTGCGCGCAGCCATGCCTGGTGTTGTTGTTGCAGCGTGTGGCCATGCCTGGTGTTGTTATTGCACTGCGCGCAGCCATGCAATTTCACAAAGTGAAATCACTACTGTGAAGGAGGTTTGGGTATGTGATCTTACTTAGCATAAAATTCGGCCAACTTTAGCTTTGAATTTGTCCAAGAATTATTAATGGTTTGAGAAGCTAATCAAACACTGGAAAGAGTTCTTCCACCAATGTAAATACACATCGACTTTCTCGTGTTTGATCTATTACATCTAAATCATACAGTCATTCTCAAAAAGGTTGTCCAGATGAAAAGACTACAATACTACAATAAAATCACGTGATTCATTATGTAATCGATTTCCTCGTGTGGAATTTCAATTTGAGATGCAAAAGTACACGGCATTGTGAGAACTGAATGTAATGGCGCTGGTATCAACTCGCAGTTCCGCGCGCAGAAATTGAAAACATAATGAATCACGTGGCTTTATTGTAGTATTGTAGTCTTTTCATCTGGACAACCTTTTTGAGCCGAGAATGACTGTATATCTGTGCGCTTTAACTGCAAAAGTTATATTTTCTTTTAAATGTTACTATTTCTAGGGACAGTATTCTTACAATTGAAGATGGATCGAAAAATAAAGTTTATCATGTCAAGAACGGAATAGTACAACAAAAAGTGCTTGAGATATCGAGCACACCGGTAACAATCGACTACTACTCCTCCTTTACGAGGATACGTGGCGACTATGCAATAAAGGGAATAAGGCTACGATATGTATTCCTCAACGGTAAGTGTAATTACAGTCGAACCTCCAGTTGCGACCACTCTCGTAAGCGACCACCTCTCCTAAGCGACCAGTTTTCCAAAATACCAAAAGTTCAGTCAAATCACTACAGTTGGAACCTCTCGTAAGCGACCACAAAGCTTGATATTTTGGGTGGTCGCTTACGGGAGGTTCGACTGTATTTTTATTATTTATTATGTTTATAGAGTCGTTTTCGTATGAGTGGGAAACCTACGGCACGGAGTTAAGGTCACGGTACGGAATCGAACACATTGTATTCAACCAATCACAGTATTCAAAATCATTGCTCAGCCAATCAGAATGCATGGATTCCGCACGATCATGGCACAATACCGTCACGGCACGAACCGTACCGTAACTACTTCCCACTCATACGAAAACGACTCTAACAAACCATAATAAAGCCATTTATTATTATTCCACTAGTTCGTCATTTTACCATATAAGGGCAAGAGAACACGCAAAATATGCTAGCATATTACACAGTAGCTCGCGCGCGCACGAAAAAACATAGCAAAAATGGCTCAAAAACTTCAGGAAACAAAGAAACAAAATCAATTGTGGAATAATAAACCCCTTATTTGATGGTTTGACAGATAATACTTGCGGGCATTTTACTCATTGATCGTATTTTTCCTCGCCCTACGGGCTCAGAAAAATACTACGCAACTCGTAAAATATCCGCGCGTATTATCTGTCAAACCATCAAATAAGCTGTATGTATTCAACAATTATTGGACGACGCTGAGTATAATATGAAGAATTGTTCTATCTAGTTGTAAGTGAAAGTGTTTGTAAGACAATGTTTTCATAGACTATTTCACAAGGGTTTGTTTAATGACAATGGACCTTTTCGTAGTTTCCCAGAATGTTTCATGATTCGGCGCGCGCAAGCGAGGTCAGAGTACAAAATAGATCGAAAATATTAAGAGAGAATTGAATGAAGAAATTCAGTAGAAAACTTAGACTTTTAATTAATTAAAAGAGCGTAAGAAGAATGATAAAGATAGATGCAAATTCTCAAGCAAATAATTTTTTTCTGTTCTTGATTAGTTACAGTAGTCGTATTTTCCTCAATACACGATCAATTCTAAATATTTTTCCCCCTGACCTCGCTTGCGCGCGCAGAATCATGAAGCATTCTGGGAAACTACGAAAAGGTCCATATAATGTGATAATGATGCTTGTTTGTCTCTTTCATAATTTGATGTGCTCGCGGTTGCCCTTTATTCTTTACACCAGATGCAGAGCCTTGCACCAAGGATTGGAACGTGACTGCTGTTGGTCGACCTGGACAGGTTATTGTGAATGCAGACACGATTGGTCAATATGGAACCATTCAATATGTAATCAGCTTGAACTCCACCTCAATCAATAAACGTGGCCTCGAGGTATCGGACGATGGTTGGGCCATCTTTAATTGGTTAAAACCAAACACTGAGTACACGATAGATGTGCTTGCGTATCCAAGGAAACACAGAGATGAACAGACCTTGTATCGCTACTGCAAAAAACACGCTCGCACAGGAAATGGTAAGAGAATTTGAAGAATGCTGTCATACCGTTTCTATTAACGTTGTCCCCCTCCCCCCCCCCCCCCCCCGCAGGGAACTGTGAAGGGGACTTTTGGTTTACTGACAACGTCCTTGGGGGGACCCCCCGGGGGTGACTCCCATATATAAAGTGGTTGGGATGCTCCTCGTACCTTTTAGGGGTCCAGATCCGCGATTTGGTACCTTTTAGGGTGTTTGTCAGTAAATAAGATACCCGAGATAAGATAATGACAGCCGGAATGACAGTTGTAGCTTTTGTCACTTTAGAGTTGGTACCTTTTAGGGGTAAAAATTATTTGTTGCCGTGCCCACCTGGGTAAGACTCAGGTACCTTTTAGGGGTCATTTTCAAAATTTCCGACGAGCATCCCAACCACTTTATATATGGGGAGTCCCCCCCCCCCCCCCCCCCCCCCCGGGAGTTCCCCCGGGACGTTGTCACTAAACCAAAAGTCCCCTTCACAGTTCTCTGCGCCATCTTGAAAGGTTGCCGAGCCTTTGCATCGAAGTGAGACCAATGGTGACCTTGCAATGATAGAGACATGTGAATAATTGCCCAAGGTGTTAAAAAAGTTCTCTATCATTGCAAGGTCACCGTTGGTCTCGCTTCGATGCAAAGGCACGGCTACCTTTCAAGATGGCGCAGGGAACTGTGAAGGGGGCTATTGGGACGATAATTCTGTGTCATTCACTGTGTAACGAATTCATTAGATCAGATTTAGGGTGCTTACGTTTACTCGGAACGTTACCGGAAATTCCGGTTTGAAAAAAAAAGGTATGTGTCATTTCGATCGGAAAGTTCCGGAAAACTCGGTCTAATGGTACACGCGTCTACGAAAAAAAACGAAAAGAGCGGGAAAAGTGGATTACCTCAATCGCTAGACCGAGTTTTCCGAAACTTCCGATCGGAATGACACATATCATTTGTTTATCCAACCGGAATTTCCGGTTTTTTCCGAGTAAATGGTAAGCACCCCAGATCAGTGTAGTTTCTCATAGTTTTAATATGATCACATTTCAGCAACGTTTAGTCTAGAGGGGTCCAGATTTGCCAACGAAGGCATCGTTGTGATCAACTATAGCGGAAGGAAGGGCGTTATTTGCGGCGACAGCTGGGGCCTTCATCACGCTACAGTGCTGTGCCGTTCACTGGGTCTACCAGCAGCAACAGCTGTGTTTAGGACAAGTTCACGTGCTCCTCCTTTCTTGAAGAAGCTCAAGTGCTTGGGAAAGGAGTTGAGCCTCGCCGATTGTTCACACGCAGGATGGGACTACAACCGCAGAAGCGACAATCCGTGTCGACTTGGCGCTGCTGGTGTAGTTTGCGGGCCTCCAGAGGGTAAGCCAGTCATGTGTTCATAACTGTGTATATAGGGGGATTTGCGGGGCCCCAGAGGGTAAGCTAGTCACGTGTTTATAACTGTGTTTATAGGGGGATTTGCGGGGCCCCCGAGGGTAAGCTAGTCACGTGTTCATAACTATTTATAGGGGGATTTGTGGGCCCCCAGAGGGTAAGCCAGTCACGTGTTCATAACTGTTAATAGGGGGATTTGCGGGCCCCCAGAGGGTAAGCCAGTCATGTGTTCATAACTGTGTTTATATGGGGATTTGCGGGCCCCCAGAGGGTAAGCTAGTCACGTGTTTATAACTGTGTATATAGGGGGATTTGCGGGGCCCCAGAGGGTAAGCTAGTCACGTGTTTATAACTGTGTTTATAGGGGGATTTGTGGGGCCCCCGAGTGTAAGCTAGTCACGTGTTCATAACTATTTATAGGGGGATTTGTGGGCCCCCAGAGGGTAAGCCAGTCACGTGTTCATAACTGTGTTAATAGGGGGATTTGCGGGGCCCCCGAGGGTAAGCTAGTCACGTGTTCATAACTATTTATAGGGGGATTTGTGGGCCCCCAGAGGGTAAGCTAGTCACGTGTTCATAACTGTGTTTTTAGGGGGATTTGCGGGCCCCCAGAGGGTAAGCTAGTCACGTGTTCATAACTATTTATAGGGGGATTTGTGGGCCCCCAGAGGGTAAGCTAGTCACGTGTTCATAACTGTGTTTATAGGTGGATTTGCGGCCCCCAGAGGGTAAGCTAGTCACGTGTCTATAACTGTGTTTATAGGGCAATTTGTTGTACTTTTCCTGGTTTGTTATTTCACTGCAATAAGGCACATGCAAGTAGCGTGGTCGATCTTTACTGCGCGCAGACATATGGGTGGGTGTCCTCCCCCTTCCCCGAGGCCCCCTTCCCCGAGGCCCCCTTCCCCGAGGCCCCCTTCCCCGAGGCCCCCTTTTCCCCGAGGCCCCCTTCCCCGAGGCCCCCTCCCCCTCCCCCGGGCCAGCAAGTCAATATAACGATTATGTCAGACTCTTAATTTATTGTCATGTTTTTACCTTCTGTTCTCATGACAAATAATTCATGAGAACATTCATTAACTTTGGTGAACTTTAACTTTGAATTTGTCCAATAATTATTAATGGTTTGAGAAGCTACACCAAGCACTCGGTTGTGCTTCAGCACCCTTCTCGGTGTCTATACATCGGATAAAACATGTTTGATCTATTGAACAATTATTCCCCCGAAGTGGAGGTGAGTAGTGGTGGATGTTTACCGAGCCGCGAGTCCTCGAACGACAAGGTAAATATTCACCACTACTCACCGACACTGAGGGGGATAATTGTTTTGGTATTTACCAAATCAATTGGATAAAAAATGTAGCTGTAGATGTAGCTGTAGCTGTAGCTGTAGCTGTAGCTGTAGCTGTAGCTGTAGCTGTAGCTGTACGTAGCTGTAGCTGTACATTTTGTAGCTGGTGTAGCTGTAGCTGCAGCTGTAGCTGTACGTAGCTGTAGCTGTAGCTAGTGTAGCTGTAGCTGTAGCTGTACGTAGCTGTAGCTGTAGCTGTAGCTGTGCATAGCTGTAGCTGTAGCTAGTGTAGCTGTAGCTGTAGCTGTACGTAGCTGTAGCTGTAGCTGTAGCTAGTGTAGCTGTAGCTGTAGCTGTAGCTGTACGTAGCTGTAGCTGTAGCTGTAGCGACACGAGACGCCATTTTGAATCTCGCCAAGGATATTCCGAGTTACGGGAGCCAATCATAACGCGCCAAAATTGCTATCCACTGATTTGGTAAATACTAATACATATTATTCAAAAATGAAACCTAAAACTGAATCATGATTTTGTCGAATAGGTCGTCGTCGGCACAACGTGACTAATCTAACTGGTATAATAACGAGCCCTGGATTCCCTGACAACCTGGAGCAAGCTCAGTACCAATGGAATTTCGTCCCTCCTATTTCGGGCGCCGATGTTTTACTGTGCATCCTAAGTATGGATCTTAATCGTGGGCCATCACCAAGGTAACACAAGACGTTTGATACTTTCTGCGTATCCAGCTGTAGTGCCAGTCCATTTCTAAATAAAATAATGAACGTTTATACAGTCGAACCTCCCATAAGCGACCACCCAAAATGTCAAGCTTTGTGGTCGCTTACGAGAGGTGGTCGCATACGAGAGGTGGTCGCTTACGAGAGGTGGTCGCCTACGAGAGGTGGTCGCTTACGAGAGGTTCCAACTACAGTCGAACCTCCCATAAGCGGCCACCCAAAATGTCAAGCTTTGTGGTCGCTTACAAGAGGTGGTCGCTTACGAGAGGTTCCAACTACAGTCGAACCTCCCATAAGCGGCCACCCAAAATGTCAAGCTTTGTGGTCGCTTACAAGAGGTGGTCGCTTACGAGAGGTTCCAACTACAGTCGAACCTCCCATAAGCGGCCACCCAAAATGTCAAGCTTTGTGGTCGCTTATGAGAGGTGGTCGCTTACGAGAGGTTCCAACTATAGTGATTTGACTTGGAGTTGAACTTTTGGTATTTTGGAAAACTGGTCGCTTAGGAGAGGTGGTCGCTTACGAGAGTGGTCGCAACCGGAGGTTCGACTGTATCTGATATTATTTTGTAACTATGGTATTCTCATTGTAATAGACCTTTTTACCGATACGGCGGCCATATTGAATTATGGGATGCCTAGGGTGCAAGCTAGTAACCATTTGGCCATGAAAAACTACGAAAACTTAATTTAAAGCAATGAATTTGTACAAAATTATACAACAATACACAACACATGTAGATAGTAAGTCATACAACACTATGGTTAGAGTGAAATAGAAAAATAATATATTGACGCGACTCCACATGTACAGTTTTTGGGTCATTTGCACCCTGAGCATCCCATAATGTATTAGCCAAAACAATAGAATACAAAATGGCCGCCGTATCGGTAAAAAGGTCTATTTTCTTAGATACGAGCGATTGAGCCATATACCTTATTTACGCGTGCTGATTTTCGAGATAACAATACTAGCTAGGATCCTCCACATAAAAATAACCACTGCCATCTGAAAAAGCAATTATGCACCAATATTCTTGGAAACTTTCAATAGCATTGGATAAAATCCCGAGAAGATATCGTAAATGACATTTATAGAGTTTAGTATGGGATTTTGCCATATAAATAGCTCATATACCTTCAAAATTAAACTACGAGAACATTGAATATATCTGCATGTAATGCGGGTCATGAACTGATTTCCTTGAGGTCTCAGTTTCTATGATTTATGATTTTCAACCCGACAACGATTATGCGGCAATTAGCTATATAGACAATATAAAAATTATAGCCTGTATTGATTGTTTCCTATAACCAGGATTAATCATTTTCCTTTATTTAGCACTACGTTTGCTGTGGAGGATTCCAAGGGGAGACAGCTATTTCACGCAAAGGACAAGACTTTCTCGAGTCGACTACATGTGCTTATAGAGAACGTACCAGGAAAAATGCTCCTTCACTCGCCATATACAACGCGTCGATTAGACAAACCTAAGGGGTTCAAGATGCGATACTTCGTTTACAACGGTAACTATAAAGACAACTCAATCATGCATAACAGTCTGCAACAGTGTGTTCAACTTTTCCATCTCTTACGGCTCTCCCCATCTGCGTTCCATAAAATAGGACTGGTTGTGTAAGAATAGACCTCTTTAGCTTCGTATGTAAATTACCCATTTCAAACCATGTGATGTAAACATGGTGTTCTATGTAATATATCAACAACGAGTGCGAGTGTTTTATCAGGGGTTCAAAACACCGAGAAACTAATGAAAGCACGAGGCCGTAGGCCGAGTGCTTTTATTGTTTCGAGTTGTTTTGAATCCCCTGATGAAACACGAAGCACGAGTTTTTGATATTGCTTCTCAAACTCATTAATAATGAATGATTATCTGAATTGTTCTTGAGTCTCCTGAGAAAAGAACATAATAATTGCTTTTGTGTCTTGGCCTAATGAGTCACCTCGCAAGTATTATGTTTGTTAAAAAGAGCTTCAAAATCGAACAAGCAGTCAGGTAGTCTAATGGATAAGTAGTGAGCGTAATGTGCGAGGGGTCACTGATTCAACTCTGGTTGATGATTTATCACTAGATTTTTTTTCATGATAAGTAAGAGGTAGTAAGTCTACTAAGTTAAAGGTAAGTAACATAATGGTAAATATACAATAATTTCAGTGTCTTGATCAGTGTCTCTTGATCAGTGTCTCTTGATCAGTGTCTCTTGATCAGTGTCTCTTGATCAGTGTCTCTTGATCAGTGTCTTGATCAGTGTCTTGATCAGTGTCTTGATCAGTGTCTTGATCAGTGTCTTGATCAGTTCTTCCTCCGGTATCAAGATACATCCACCTGACTCGAATCGTGAGAGCTGATTGGTTATTGAGCTAATGAATTATTAATGAGTTTGAGAAGGAGAATTCTAAAACTCATTAATAATTCATGAGCAATTGGTCCAATCAGGGTTGTCCAATCGGTCACATGCATGGATCTTTATAGCCCGATAAAACACTGATGAATAAAACATCAGTGTCTATATGAGTTATAAAGACACTGATGTTTTATTCATCAGTTCTTTGTCAGTGATAAAGACTGCAAAGGTCTCATTTACTCGTATCTTCATTGACTTTTGCATTGCACCGACAGCAAGTTACGAATATCCTTACAGCTTCCCACTTACGAATACAAAATCGCTCTCCAATGTGGGATGAGTTGACGTATATCCTGCGCATGACAGTGATGTCACAAGTACCTTTACAAGAAAGTTTTGTAATTTTCTTGTATTATTTGCTTAGAATTCGTGTAATACTGTTATAAATCAAGGTAAATTGGGATGGAGTTTTAGAAGTCGTTTACAATGGGCGGGCATGCATTTCTTTGGAAAATGTCTAAGTTTCAAAATTTAATAACTTTTCTATTTTACGATCAATCTCAACGAAACTTCACGGTTTTACATTTATTTATATGACAAATGTAATGGTTGCCTCTTTTTTTTCAATAAAATAATTATTTAAAAATGTTTTGCCAACGTGAGATGGGTGTATTCTATCCATCCAAACAATCCGCTGGAATTACTGGTTTTCAATACACGTCACGGCGGCCATCTTGGTTGAACTTCAACAAAAGATTGCTCATTAGTGTCTATTGTTTGTTCAACCAACATGGCCGCCGTGTCTTTATCTCTTGATTCTCAAGGGATTGATTGCAAACCAAGAATTGATTGATTTTTTTCTTTTGCAGAACAATGTCGAGGCCAGAACTGGAACACTCTAAAAATACACAGCACTTCTGGAAGTATCAACATATCCTGGGTACCTTCACATAACTCTAGCAAAGCAGCATTTATTTACTATATTACCAAATCCAACATTCAGTCCAAATCATCCCATTCTACTGAGATCATCCTTGATGGCCTACAGTCTGACACTCTGTATATTGTTCGGTTGTTTGAGTTTGTGGTAGGATCTGGAGATTTGCACTACTGTACAAAACGAATCCGAACTTCTAAAGGTATGTTAGTGATATACACGATAATTAAATTGATAAAATTAAGGCCTTATTTATACTTTTTTTTAAATATGTTTATTTCAGTATTATCACATACATAATAACATTTTGAACTATAATTTTTTTGGTTTTTTTGTTTTTGATTTTGTTTTGTTTGTTTGAGCAATTCAAAGAATTGAAGAACATACGCGAGACCCTATGCAAAAATGGCCGCTGCTAATTAGCATAATTATAATAGTTGTACATTTATGTTTAAAGTAGCAAAAAGGTTCACAATGATAGAAAATGCTCCAAGAAAGTTAGTCCAGGAGTTTGTAGGTGAAATATTAAATTCCTGCGAAGTTATGAGTACTTTATAGTGTGAAAAAACATGAAAACGAGACTCTAAAGGCCTCGGTTGATAAACACATACAAAACTCTCTGTTTTTGATCCGTAATAACTTCTTGAATATTAGGTCTATAACAACCCAACTTTCCAATTGTGTGTATTTTGAAGTACTCTTTCCGATGGCTGGAGCAATTTATACTGTAAAGGTTTTAGTTTGTCTATTTTAAAGGCACGGAATTACTAGCCTAGGGTCTATACAATGCTTAAAGTTATTACAATGTTGTTATACATGTCCACCACAAAGTGTTCAATTGGATATGCGCATGGTCAAAAGGAAATGCTCGTTGTTCAGAAATGCAGTCAATTCTCTCTCTAGGCAGACACCCATATAAGCCAGACATCTCTCTAAGACGGACACTTTTGTCTGGTCCCTGCTGTAAAGTTGACATACTGGAATTCGTGCGAAATGATATTTGTCTGAACACCAGTGGTTCCCTTTAATTCCACATACAGTACGTAGAACCCCGGTAACCACCCCACCCCCCTTGGGAGTTCGATCTATATCAGTTTTGCAATGTTCACAATATTTCTGTTCTGATATTTTTTAAGTGCAATGGCGGCTCGTTGGAGGAGTGTTGAATACAGAAGGTCGATTGGAAGTCAAATACAAAGGCCAATGGGGAGGCGTTTGCGGTGATAGAATGTGGGACCTCGTCGATGCGTCTGTGGCTTGTAGTTCGTTGGGTCTTCCTAAGGCTACCTTTGCATTGAGATACAGAGAGTTTGGACGGAGTAACGGGTTTGTATGGCTGGATAGGATACAGTGCTCGGGCAGCGAGAAGAACCTGGCGAACTGTGCGCATGGTGGCTGGGGAGATAAACAACACACATGTTACTACCCCGCCAATGTAGTGTGCGGTGAACCACAAGGTATCGTTTATAAACCTTTTGTTGAAGAATTATGAAACGCGCGCGCGTGCTATGTACAGCTTAGAGCGCGCGCGCGGGGACTGATGAGAACACGAGAGAAGTGTTAGGAGAAGCACGAGTGTTCTGATCAGTGCTCTAACACTACACATAGCACAGCGGACAAGTTTTCTATTTCTTTTACTAAGATACAATTATGATCTTAAGACAAGTTTTCAATTTTGTTCGTTTTGAATACATGCGCGCGCGTGCTCTGTGCTCTCATAGAGCACGCGGAATACGCATCCTTGGGCCAATCAGAGCGCGCGTTATACCATAGTACGTTATTTTATAAAGAATATTCAAGGCAAGAATCCAGAAAATGAAGGCAAACATTTAACAAATAGAAGATGGCTATCGCTCGTGCATCCACTTGCTAGCATTTCAAGAGCTCAGGCGTGCATCATTTTTGTATAGAACATAGAAAGCCATCTTCTATTTATTTTATAATATAAAAAGTCGAAAATTATTTCACTGGAAAAGACCAACATTCTGAAGTTGTTATAAACGTTCGAGTTAATTAATATTCAACATAAGTTTATGTAAATTAGATAATGACATTCCAGCGTGCAGCGCGCGCACTTCA
>JAUJYZ010001184.1:145000-152500 GCA_033675265.1 Actinostola sp. cb2023 | reverse complement strand
TATTTTTATTTTTATTTTTATTTTTATTTTTATTTTTATTTTTATTTTTATTTTTATTTTTATTTTTATTTTTATTTTTATTTTTATTTGTAAAGCGCTATTGGATAAATTAGAAATAGCGCTATATAAATTGATTATTATTATTATTATTATTATTATTATTATTATTATTATTATTAGAAACAATCCGTCTGACTGGCGGCAGGAGGCCCAATGAAGGGCGATACGAACTATACATGGATGAAGGCAGATGGATGACAGTTTGCGCAGACTCTTGGAACCTTAAAGATGGTGCCGTTGCATGCCGGTCCCTGGGCCTTCCCCCACCGACCTGGACATTCGACTACAGCCCATTTACCAAGAACATGAATTATTATGTAAAACCGGTCAACTGTACAGGCAAGGAAAAGAGCCTACGTGATTGCCCGTTGTTGCGAGGATGGAAGAACGAACGTGATAACTATTGTACCACAATAAGCTATCCCGCTAGTGTCATATGTGGCCCACCTGCAGGTAAGGACTTATACAGTCCTTCTCAAAAACGTTGTCCAGATGAAAAGGCTACAATACTACAATAAAATCACGTTTTTCATTATGTATTCAATTTCCTCGCGTGGAATTTCAAATTGAGATGCAAAAGTACACGGCATTGTGAGAACTGAATGTAATGGCACTAGTATCAACTCGCAGTTCCGCGCGCAGAAATTGAAAACATAATGAATCACGTGACTTTATTGTAGTATTGTAGTCTTTCTCAGTTCTGGACAACCTTTTTGAGAATGACTGTATTTGGATGTAGGGAAACATTGTACATAGTCCCTTGAACAAATTAATGGGACGGATACAGTTATCTCAGGGACTTTTTTAAAACCTTTTTTAACACGTTTTCTAAAAGTAACAATGACTTAATCTGATCATGAAATATTCAACTTTAGAATTCAATAATGGCAACTTTATTACATGTATTTTTACACAAACAATTGCAAATCTCACTACATGAAGGTAATTTACAATTGACTACTTGAACTCGAAAATATAACTAACAAAAAGAAAATAGTAACATAAATAAATAAATAAATAAAACGTTTAAAACTTCATTAATTTGGGATTAATAATAACAATAATAATATTCATGAAAATCCTCGATTCTGATTGGCTTAGAGCAGTGCAGTCTCATTCAATTTGGGATAATTTGCACTCATGTGTTTTTCAAAGAGCTCAAATTTTGATACTCTTTGAAAAACACACTTGTGCAAATTATTTCCAAATTGAACTCGAACCCGTATGATTACCTCTACTACTACTAATAATAATAACACACAATAAGAATAACATATAGATATTATCTTATCATAAAGTCAAGTTTAGCATTATTATAGCAGATTTCTCATGACTAACATTCAGCGGCCCGTTTCTCGAAAAAGCCCCATAAACTTTTCGGGCCCGAAAAAACATCCCAGAAATCTGAGACACTTACTCTACAAAGCTGTTCTTTTGACATGTTTTTAATATGAACAAACTTTCCCTTCATGCAAAGTTTCATGTCTGTAAACTACTTTGTTTTGAAGATATAGATTTTTAAAGAAACCCTTTTCGGGCCCGATAAGCTTTCGGGGCTTTCGAGAAACGGGCCCCAGGAGACTTATTCTCGTTGTTACCACTTGCGTACTTAGCAACTGAACAAAGTGCCATGAATCTGCTAAACCAGCACAATCAGTAAATATAATCGTTGCCGCCAAAATGTCTTGGCACGCTTGACTATTTTTGCGTAAAAAACAGTGATTTTCATTCCTAAATCTTTAGGGGCACTCACCCCTCCCTCCCCCCCCCTCCCCCCTCCCCCTCCCCCCTTCCCTCAAGCAATGTTGCTGTATTCTGACTGACTATGATGTCAGACCTCAAAAGAAACATTTCCACCCAACATTGCTCCAGGCCAGGGGGAGGGGGAGGGGCGGTTGTATGCCAGTAGTCCTGCACACTTCTGGACATACAAGAAAACGGCAAGTCGTGCCAACCATTTTGGCAACGATTGTCGTTTACTTTCTTTGCCATTTAACGTGATGCAGTCCAACGTGGCTGCTCCTCGCATTCCTTCGCAGATTAGTTCTCGGTGAATTTGTTCGCATCGAATTTCTGCTGATATAGTTTCCACAACAGAGCCGTTTCATGATGGAACTCCTCTATTGTTTTAATATATACAATACTCCAGTTTCGAGTTGTTAAGCGATGACCGCTGTCCTTGACAAAAGATGCATTTGCTCAGGCTTAGCCTCAATTCAGTGTAAATTATTCACAAATACCAACGAGAACGCGAAAAATTGTTGACGTTCAACAATAGAAACCATTTTTAATTGCACGGGTTATTCTCTGGATTGAGGCTAAGCCTGAGCAAACGTGTCTTTTGTCAAGGAGTACAGCGGTGTCTAAGCAAACTCGAAACGGGAGTATTTAGTCATACACTCAGGGGCATTAAGGTATGGGTCCAAGACGACCACGCCCATAAAAGCTTAGAACGGCTATAATTTAGATTAAAGATTAACGTTTTGTTAATTTTTGTTAATATGGTAACCATGGTGACAGCATACTTGACCTTTGAACTGAAGTTTTGAAAAATAACTTTTAAGACCTCGGGAGTATGGGAAATTGTCGATGTATTGGATTATTAAACATTGTCATCAAATTTATCGCTCCAATAAGCCACTTCACGCTTTCGTCCGCCATTTTGAATTGGGGCAAACGCGCGGAAATTTATAGAAATCTGGATCACTTTGGCTTCCCATAACTCCGCTCGATTTTGATGGATTTTCAAAATTTAAACTTCGATAATCAGCAGGCATGCATGCCAGTTGTTGGAGTGAAAATAAGACCAATTTAGGTGTATTAACTACCTTTTACGAGTCAATCTTCTTTTCACCAATGTATCTTAAAAATTCGAGCTAATTTGCATATTCACGTGCCGAACGTTTTATTTTGAAAACAAAAATCTTTTTTTCTCGATTTGTAGCCTTCCAGTACCCATCATATTATAGATCATAAATAACAAAGAATACATCTTCTCTAAAATAATATGTTTGTGAAAATCCAACGAAATCGAGCGGAGTTACGGCTAGCCAAAGTGATCCAGATTTCTATAAATTTCCGCGCGTTTGCCCCAATTCAAAATGGCGGACGAAAGCGTGAAGTGGTTTATTAGATATCATGAAATTATAAGACTTCCACACAAGTTAAACAAATTTTCAAATTAGACCAAGAGCCAGACTACCCACTAATTCTGATTTATTCACATAGAAATCTCCACCATACGAAAACGTTTTATTGTCCTCCAGGAGACTTTTATGTAAAATTTTGATATTGAAGGTCAAAGGTCAGATTACATGTTTCCATAGAAACAACTATATACAAAGGTTAAGGTTTCGACTTTATCACAGTTGTCAAAGTTTCAGTGAATAATCACAAAAAGGAAAAGAAATAGACCACCCCTCTTGTTTTTAAAGCCGCCATTTTGAAATGTTTGAGACCCATGCCTTAAAGTGCTTATGAAGCTTATTTTTTTATTTTGAAAATCGATTACATATGAAGTGAATAGTGGGATGTTTCAGTGTTTTGTGATTTGAGCTTCGCATTTGCGATTTATAAAGGTTTGAAATCGTGATATGCTAATTCGGTGACGTCAAAGAAGGCTTAATTTATTATACAAAAGCGCCCTTGTGCAAATCATTGACATTTTTTATGCATGATGTTAAACTTTTTTTCTATTTCAGAAAAGAATGCTACTTGAAAAAATATAAATAATTTACAGCAAATGCCTCCTTTGACGTCACCGAATTAGCATATCACGATTTCAAACCTTTATAACTCGCAATTGTGAAGCTCAAATCACAAAATACTGAACCATCCCACTATTCGCTTCATATGTAATCGATTTTCAAAATAAAAAAATTAGCTTCATAAGCACTTTAACTATGCTGAGCAGTTATTTATCTATCCTCTGCATTGACATTGTTGCCATGTTTTCAAATCATTAATTGTTATGCTGCTTTACCAATTGGAAGTGTGTAGGGAGATGATTAGAGCCAAGTTGGTTGGAACAATTCAAGAAGACCGTTACTATACAAGACGCCGACTGAATTGCATGTGGAGGTTGATAGCACCAGCGAGTACCGTCCCCATTGTAGTTACAGTAACCAATTTGAATTTATACCGGAATTCCAACTGCAGGTAAGACACTGCTTGTCCTTGAGGAAGAAACAGGCAACCTACATTCACTTTTTTCTAAGGTAAAATAGCTACCCCCTTAGAAAAAAAAGTGTTCTTTCCATTTGAACGGATAGATCCCGTGGGGCACTCCCAGAAATTTAGGATAGGGGTGTGCCCCCGGGATGTCGAAACCCTGACCCTATTTAAGGATGAAAAATTGGAAAATTCATACCCTTTCCAAGGATTTGTCACTGAAATATAGACCCAATTTAAGAAAAAGTTAATACCATTCCTTTGGAAATCGCTAATATCAGAAGTAAATACGCTGGCTGTTACGCTAAGCGGATTTTTTAGTCAAAATAAAAAGGTGTACCCAAATTAAAGATCAAATATTTTATTTTATGGTGAAAAAGCAAAATATGGTACCCCATTTAAGGATTGGAGGTTCAAAAACCATACCCTATTTGGGGGCACATACCTATATAGCATATATATGGGAGTATCCCCCTCCACGATCCCCCCCCCCCCCCCCCCCCCCCCCCCCCCCCCCCCCCCCATCCAACGGAGGACAAATCAGTCTTTCCGCTAAGTTCGACCGGTCTGGCTGACCTGAGAATCAAATCAGCAGATAGACCGGTCAGTCCGGCCACTGAAGTGAAAATATATCATCTTGAAGCCAGCTCTTGAAGCCACAATTACTGGAATGTGGGTGGGACCGTACACCAACTCTTGGGTAGCCTAGGCCTGTGTTCGAAGCGAATTGTTAATTGAATGTGAGCCTGTCACAGTTCGTACTGAATACTGAAATTGGAACGATACAGAGAAGATTAGCATGGCCCCGTGATTATTCGTAGATCTGAGCCTGCGATGCATCATGAAAGCGGCACAGAGCGCATGCGCAATAGTGGCCCATTGCAGATTTGAATGACCAAACATGACGAAAAACAGTTTGCATTTTTAGACTCGGGCCTCGATCCCACAGGGATCCCGAGTAAAAAGAAAAAGTGGTATTTGATAACAGTTTTACATATACACAGTCGTTTGTGTCACTCGATGTTTGGCGTCGAGGTCGCAGGTCTCTGTGGCAATAAGTGTTTATCATGTAATTTCAAAACTCATAGGACGAAAAAATGATTATTATAGCTGGAAAGAGTTCGTTGAAATTAGTAAAAATGTGAGGTTTGGAAAAGATCGCTTCACAAAATGCGAAGATATGAATTTTCAAAAATCGAAATTTTATATGAAAACCTTTGGAAATTTACGCTGGTAAAAAAATTCGATTTTGATCTTTTCCAAACTTCACATTTTTACTAATTTCAACGAGCTCTTTCCAGCTATGATAATCATTTTTTTGTCATATGAGTTTTGAAATTACATGATAAACCCTCATTAAATGACATCTACGTACAGACAAGTCTAAACCTTTATTCACTAGTTAAGAGCGACTGCCTGTAAAGGTCGAGAATCCCACGAAAGTTGTGAAAATTCGAGCTTCGTTTTAGTTCACGAACAGAACCCCTTTGATGGACTCTTTTCAAAAAGAACATGGATTCAAAATATTCCATACGAATAGAGTACCGAAGTGATGACGTCATAAGAATACAATTTTCGCTTGATCAACTTTAGATCACTAATTTCGAAAGAACATCAATAAAGAAGCTTACATGCTAAATTTGAGAGCAATCGGTTAAATGTCGGCTGAGATATGGCTAGTTGAATATTTAATTTCCCCTCACAAATCACTGTAATTTCGGCTTGGTTCGTGCAAAATTACAGTGATTTGTGGGGGGAAATTATAAATTCCGGCGCTTACAACGCTTGTTTGAACCAGTCTTTAATAGTGCAATGACTATGTTAAAACGAAAGGGAAGGGTTAACAGGGCCGTACATAACCCAAAAACTGCAAAAAAATAACTAAAAATAGTACAGTTCTCAGTACTTTTTGGTATCTTTTTCGCCTTGCTAGGGCAGGGAGGGGGGGGGGGGGGGGGGGGGGGGGGGGGGGGTGGAGGTCACCTGCCCCTGTGCTGTGTACGGCCTTGGTTAATAACATCATTTTGTTTTGATCATCAGCGAGTCGTACATCTCGTTTGTGAATGGACGCGGCCAAGAGATTCGTAGAGCTTGTGGAAAAACAAAGACGCCGTTTACTGTCTTTTCCTTTGGTGAACTCCAAGTGACGCTTCGTTCTCACGAATACTGGTGGACTACGACATTTAAGGCCAAATATGACATGTCTGGAAGCCAGCTACACGAATGTTAGTGAATTGAGATTTTTTTAGATTTTAGGCCTCATTTTAGTTTCCTCTTTTTCTTTATTTTCGCCATAATAATAATTATAAATAATAATAATTTATTCACTTACATTGCGCAAATATCAATCCTAAAATTTTCAGATGCGCATTACAATAACTGAAATGAAATAAATATTAGAACATAAAGTGTTTTAAGAAACCCAACTGGCAAGGAGGTACCCTGCTAGCAGAGTTTCCTCTTTGGTCAATGGTTTTGTATTTATCTTTTGCTGTATAGGCTTTTGCTTCTGTTTCTTGATCGTCCGAGAGTAAACTCTGCCAGGATTCGCCACATTTCTCGTTGAGCATGCGCGACGGTTTCTTCCAAATTCTTGGATGATAGAAACTGGTTTAAACCGGTTTACAGGCGCACGCATAAAATAAACATGTTTCATCTGGCTATAAATGAGCCCACGGTATGCGTACGCAGTCTAATGAATTGCCGCTGGTTAGAATATTGAGCCTTCGTTACCAAACAAATATGGCGTACGTCCACTGATTCGAAATGTTATTTTCGATGGAGCTGTTGTTTCACGTAGAGGAATATTAGAGAGGCTGTCAATACATCAAGAACTGGCAATCAAGGTGGGAATGTGTTTGGATGTTTACCAGTTTATATTATACGGCGGTTCGAATAAAACATCGCAGTCAGTGGACAATCGTTTCCCAACTGGCAAATCCTCTAGCTATCGTTATAACTCCTCTGAACTTATTAATTGCTGACCAAATAGAAGAATGTACAAATCTAGAAATAAAGTTCTATTCTCTTTCGCTTCGCTCAGCCGAATAGAAAACGTTTCATATTTAAGTGATAACGACAATACAAGTTGGAGGGTAGCCATCCAGCAAATCAGTGTTTATTGGTGTTCAAAGTATAAGGTAATAGTGTACAATGTAGAGAATTGATAAACCGATAACTAGTTACAAGCTAACGAGTATATGAATAAACGAGGGCTGTTTAAATGTGTAACTGACACGGTACAACTAGAGCTAAATGAGTGTAATTGCG
>JAUJYZ010001184.1:130000-140000 GCA_033675265.1 Actinostola sp. cb2023 | reverse complement strand
CATTTTGGTTGAAAATGATAATTTTCGAACCACGAAAAGAAAATGTTCGCACGCTCAAAGTCGATGTTTAAATACAGCAAATGTTCAGAGAAAGACCAAACAACAATAATGTACAATAAAACAAGGATCGACATTTTCGTTTCATAGGCACTTTAACGAAGCCATCTTAATTCTAAAATATGCGCAATTAGCCATTAACAAAACGAGCAGGGGACTGGGAACGAGTTTATTAGAATTAATGCAATTACGAAATTAAGTTCATGACATGAAACAGCATGTTGAAATTAGCATCTGTGCAAAGTTTGATGTGATTTGAGCGAATTCTGTCGGAATTATAAGCTTTTGAAATTGTGTTGTCCCTCCAAAATTTTACAGTGAATGTATGGTTTGGATGGACAGCGTCAAAAATTTACAGAGTTTGTATGGGAAAATAGACATATTTGATGCCCTCTAGCGTCGTCAATATTAAGCCGAAGTTCACCAAACTTTCCAGACTAGCCAAGTTTGATCTGCTCTCTCAGAAAATGATGCCCATTTTTGCTAGTTTCTTATTTAATTAGTTTTACGGACTAGGTCCCAGTCCCCTGCTCGTTTTGTTAATGGCTAATTGGAGCAAAACCGTGAATGTAATCTTTGTTCATTCTCTGATTTCAGACATTAGAAGTCAAAACGAATATCACCACTTGGAAGCTGACTGACGCAATCGCGTCCTTACCAAAGTAGCTAGACCAGGATAAGTGCAAGCATACTTGCTTCGGGCTCGTTTTCAGTGACATAAGGCATTTTGTGCTTGCTTTGCAAGCCAGCTTTAGTCATGGATAGGATCTGCGCAAGCAGTGCAATACAGTTGGTACTACAATTAATGTAGCTGTCGTAATTAGTCTAAACTCATAAGACATTTGTTGTCTTTTGATTCCAAACATTTAGTGGCAACAAGTATGCCTAGTTAGAATTGTTTATCTTATAGAGTGCCCCGTCAAAAGGGCGGACACTATCACTGACGACAAACCTGTCGGGTTATAAGCAATCAATATTATAACCTCTAGGCAAATGACGTCACGCACGCAGGGCATTGCTGGATTTGTGTGATTACGTAAGATGGCGGATTTTCTTAGGTAAACCATAGTCTATCGAAGCTAATAATTCACTGTCAAACGCGAAACAAAACAAGCTTACGTGTCCAACATATTTTTTATTATACCATGTATGTCTGGGTAGGATGACGCTTCTGAGCATCCCTATTTGTACCTACACAAATCCCACAATGCAACACGTGACATCATAATAGTCACGTGTAAACAGCACAAGGCATCATGGTCTACACCAGATAGAAACGCGTAAATTCAAACTCGATGGAAACAGTTTCGCTACATTCAGCAGCCCAAAGACACGTCAATTCCCGAATAGTTTGGGGAAAATTAGTTCCCGACGAAAAACAGTTTGTTCTAGAATTGTTTTAGTTTTATATGTCTATTAATCTCAGCGCGCGGTTTTATCGACCTAAAATGGCAGCATGTGATTGGTGAGCGTAATTCTTATAAAATCATCATATTTATCAGACCATTTGACAAGACAAATAATAATAATGTGGATCTTTTATTATGCAAAATGCATGGGGGTTGGTTGGTTTAGTTAGTCATGTTTTGTTCTATATCAGATATGAGTTCAATCACTTCTCAAGGTAATTAATGATGTAGTGTATTCGTACTGATCATGTATTTTCACTTCACCGAATACAATAAACGCATTGGATAACTAGGATGACTCGTGTAGTAAAGTTTCACGTCTGAATAGGGTCTCAGAATAATTTTTATATATTTCAAAGCATTTTAAAATCACTTAATTTAGCTGTAGAATTAACCTCAAGAGACTATGAGGTCTTACTCGCTTGTTATTCTGTAGTTTTATGGAAAAATAAAGAAATATTCCAATCTCTCGTGAAGGCACGTTTTTCGCTTCTTAATTAAAACATTAAAAATTATGTTTAAATATTGCATTCAAATTTATTGAGCAGACACACAAATGGTTCTGTATCAAGGTATAGTAAAATACCAAGAGTATTTTGTAGTATACACCTATTTCAAAAAGGTTTGTCGGAGAGAAAGGTGATAGGAGATAGGAGAATGATCATTCTAAGACCGAAGAAGACTGTGGATCAGTTTAAATAATTATATTTTGCCAAGGACAACGCTATGCCTTTAAGGTAGTAAAATTTTGCGTTCATGGTTTAGAAAACAAAGAAATTGAATTACTATCAATATTTCCCATGATCCCCTTGCTTCCGATCTTGTTGTGTACTCTTAAAGTGCCTATGAAACGAAAAAACAGACCCCGTTTTTATTTGCTACTACGAAAGTTTACTATTTGCTTGTTTACATAGCATTAATAAAAAGTGAATTGAGCTTCAGGAACATTTTTTATTTCGCGCACAACGTTGGGCATTTTGGGTTTCAAAGTGCGACAATTCCCGCTCGGTCAAACTATAGAAATGTGATGTCATAAGTTGTGCAAACAAAGGCATACACAACTTATGACGTCACCGAGCCATTGTCAAGGGCCCAGTCTCTTGTCGCACATTTTGGTTGAAAATGATAATTTTCGAACCACGAAAAGAAAATGTTCGCACGCTCAAAGTCGATGTTTAAATACAGCAAATGTTCAGAGAAAGACCAAACAACAATAATGTACAATAAAACAAGGATCGACATTTTCGTTTCATAGGCACTTTAACGAAGCCATCTTAATTCTAAAATATGCGCAATTAGCCATTAACAAAACGAGCAGGGGACTGGGAACGAGTTTATTATAATTAATGCAATTACGAAATTAAGTTCATGACATGAAACAGCATGTTGAAATTAGCATCTGTGCAAAGTTTGATGTGATTTGAGCGAATTCTGTCGGAATTATAAGCTTTTGAAATTGTGTTGTCCCTCCAAAATTTTACAGTGAATGTATGGTTTGGATGGACAGCGTCAAAAATTTACAGAGTTTGTATGGGAAAATAGACATATTTGATGCCCTCTAGCGTCGTCAATATTAAGCCGAAGTTCACCAAACTTTCCAGACTAGCCAAGTTTGATCTGCTCTCTCAGAAAATGATGCCCATTTTTGCTAGTTTCTTATTTAATTAGTTTTACGGACTAGGTCCCAGTCCCCTGCTCGTTTTGTTAATGGCTAATTGGAGCAAAACCGTGAATGTAATCTTTGTTCATTCTCTGATTTCAGACATTAGAAGTCAAAACGAATATCACCACTTGGAAGCTGACTGACGCAATCGCGTCCTTACCAAAGTAGCTAGACCAGGATAAGTGCAAGCATACTTGCTTCGGGCTCGTTTTCAGTGACATAAGGCATCTTGTGCTTGCTTTGCAAGCCAGCTTTAGTCATGGATAGGATCTGCGCAAGCAGTGCAATACAGTTGGTACTACAATTAATGTAGCTGTCGTAATTAGTCTAAACTCATAAGACATTTGTTGTCTTTTGATTCCAAACAGTTTAGTGGCAACAAGTATGCCTAGTTAGAATTGTTTATCTTCCTCCATATAGAGTGCCCCGTCAAAAGGGCGGACACTATCACTGACGACAAACCTGTCGGGTTATAAGCAATCAATATTATAACCTCTAGGCAAATGACGTCACGCACGCAGGGCATTGCTGGATTTGTGTGATTACGTAAGATGGCGGATTTTCTTAGGTAAACCATAGTCTATCGAAGCTAATAATTCACTGTCAAACGCGAAACAAAACAAGCTTACGTGTTCAACATATTTTTTATTATACCATGTCTGGGTAGAACGACGCTTCTGAGCATCCATATTTGTACCGACACAAATCCCACAATGCAACACGTGACATCATAATAGTCACGTGTAAACAGCACAAGGCATCATGGTCTACACCAGATAGAAACGCGTAAATTCAAACTCGATGGAAACAGTTTCGCTACATTCAGCAGCCCAAAGACACGTCAATTCCCGAATAGTTTGGGGAAAATTAGTTCCCGACGAAAAACAGTTTGTTCTAGAATTGTTTTAGTTTTATATGTCTATTAATCTCAGCGCGCGGTTTTATCGACCTAAAATGGCGGCATGTGATTGGTGAGCGTAATTCTTATAAAATCATCATATTTATCAGACCATTTGACGAGACAAATAATAATAATGTGGATCTTTTATTACGCAAAATGCATGGGGGTTGGTTGGTTTAGTTAGTCATGTTTTGTTCTATATCAGAGAGTTCAATCACTTCTCAAGGTAATTAATGATGTAGTGTATTCGTACTGATCATGTATTTTCACTTCACCGAATACAATAAGCGCATTGGATAACTAGGATGACTCGTGTAGTAAAGTTTCACGTCTGAATGGGGTCTCAGAATAATTTTTATATATTTCAAAGTATTTGAAAATCACTTAATTTAGCTGTAGAATTAACCTCAAAAGACTACGAGGTCTTACTCGCTTGTTATTCTGTAGTTTTGTGGAAAAATAAAGAAATATTCCAATCTCTCGTGAAGGCACGTTTTTCGCTTCTTAATTAAAACATTAAAAATTATGTTTAAATATTGCATTCAAATTTATTGAGCAGACACACAAATGGTTCTATACCAAGAGTATTCACAATACTCGCAAATGAAGCGCAAGGTGTATTTACACCAAATAAGCACGAATAAGTATGGAATGCGCATGGGTATGAATACTGGATTCCCCTGGGAGGATTATAAATATAAGCGAGCACTCCTTCTCAGCTCAGTCGCTCAAGGCCTTGTTACACGGTGAAACTTTTTCGTGAAACTTTTTCGTGAAATGGTGCGAGACAGGTTTCACCAAGAGTTTCACCATGTAACATGGTCGTTTTCAGGAAACGTTTTCGAAATTGCGTTGCGAGACAGTTTCATGAAAAGTAGAACTGCTTTCTACTTTTTCGTGAAACTCGAAGCAAAAAAGTTTCATTAAAACCAGCCATTCCACCGTGTAACACACCTCGTGAAACTTGTGTTGATGTGCTTCAGTTCACAAAGCAATCAGAACCAACTACGTCACTAATATCCATCATTCCTAGCAGTTTGGGAGTTGTTTTAGTGTAATTTTCAAGTCATTTCGATAAACGGATCTACAAAAGCTGTTGTTTATGTTTGTACGCTGTTTTGTTACGGAATTTGAGAGGTCTAAATAAGACCGCTTCCTACATTAAATTGCAAAAATAGTTTAATTGCTATAACTGGTTCAGTTTCGTCATCCTCAATAAAACGGCAAGAGCACGTCTTGTTCCATCGTCTTGCGCCATGTTTTATCAATTTTCGCGCGCCTGACCGGCTTCGATAAAGGGTATTGCACTAGAAATAATTATATCGAGGGAGGCTGGTGATCAGAATTTTACAACGAGTTTCAGAAAACATGTTACACGGTGAAACTGTCTCGCACCGTTTCACGAAACAGTTTCACGAAAAAGTTTCACCGTGTAACAAGGCCTTCGGTCTTCAGATCAACGCGAGAGAGAAGACAGTGGAACGGCCCCCCCCCCCCCCTACTATTTTGTAGTATACACCTATTTCAAAAAGGTTTGTCGGAGAGAAAGGTGATAGGAGATAGGATAATGGTCATTCTAAGACCGAAGAAGACTGTGGATCAGTTTAAATAATTATATTTTGCCAAGGACAACGCAGGTGCGAGCAAGCGAAGACCTTCAATGGCGGGTTATTTGGTTTGTGCACGACATAGACCGAATGCAATAATGGCGGAATCAGTAAATATAATTTATTGTGTAGTTAGTAATATAGTACATCGATCGTTTCAAAGAGTATAATAACAAAAACAAACCTACTAAATTTTAGAGCGATTCTACAAAAATGTAAAAAGTTATAGCGAATTGAAATCACAAAGATTTGTATGGGAAATTGAGTTTTGGACTGACTAGCCTCGTTTCCATGCAATTGCTAGAATTCAAATGGTTATAACTTTACGGTGGTTTCATTTAAATTGATGGGCTTTTGGTGTATTACTAGACTATGTATGGTCTTGCAAAAAATGATATTACATTTCCTAAACTCTTAATTTTTCTCAGTTTATGCAAATTACTCGGCCATTATTGCATTCGGTCTATGTCGTCTGCTTTAGTTTCGTCCTGGTAATTACTTGCAAGAAACGTTGTCAACTCTGACACGTGTCAAAACAGGAACGTTTCTTAAATAAAAGCATTGGTAGACTATTCTGTTGTTTGAGCCAAGAGAGTGAAGGCAAATATCACGAGTCAATCTTTATTCATCTCTTTCTTTATTAACTAAATTGTCAGGTTATTTGCATATACATACGTATGCACTCATAGTTCCATCTGGTCTTAGAATTAGCCATTACCTAAACGAGCAGGGGACTGGGAACGAGTTTATTAGAATTAATGCAATTACGAAATTAAGTTCATGACATGAAACAGCATGTTGAAATTAGCATCTGTGCAAAGGTTGATGTGATTTGAGCCAATTCTGTCGGAATTATAAACTATTGAAATTGTTTTGTCCAGCCAAAATTTTACAGTGAATGTATGGTTTGGCTGGACAACGTCAAAAAATTACAGAGTTTGTATGGGAAAATAGACATCTTTGATGCCCTCTACAATCGTCAAAATTAAGCCGAAGTTCACCAAACTTTCCAGACTAGCTAAGTTTGGTCTGCTCTCTCAGAAAATGATGGTCAATTTTGCTAGTTTCTTATTGAACTAGTTTTACGGACTTGGTCCCAGTCCCCTGCTCGTTTAGGTAATGGCTAATACCATTCTCTTATTCATTCTCGTACCCAGAGCCCGCTCGTCATTTGGTTTGTCGCTGGCTCTGGGAATCCCTGAAATTTTAGCGAATTTCATTGGCTGATGAAATCAACAATGACTGATCGTATTTGATTGGTTCATGAGATCAACAAAGATTCAAACTTGCATGCAAGGCGAACGAAAGGAATGACAGCGGCGGTTGTATTTTCATACAATGGTATTCCGTTATTGAATTATAAAGCTATGGAAATGAGAGTGACTGTGTAGACATAAATTGATCTGAATTCGTAAAGGGAGATCTAACAATGCATAAATTATAAAAGTAAAGTAACGGCTACAGACACAATCGATCGTACTTTAATTTAAGAGAAACAATAACAAAGCGGAAGACAGGAAGGTTCACATGCAAGATTATATTAGAACATGTATTTATCGTCCAGCCTTTACCGCAACAGAGCCAGAGAAGAACCGGTGATGAACGTCGAAGGGATTTTAAACGGCTACACGAAGATAAATGTACAAATTTGTGTACTTGTTAGTTTGAATATTCAAACCAACGTAAATACTACGTAGCCAGTAGACTCTTCCACAGTACCCGCTCTCAGCGGTCTTTAGTATGAGCATGCGCTCTGACGACTTGGTCGTCAAAATTTGACGACCGAGCAACAGGGTTTCCCAGAGCCAGCGACAAACCAAATGACGAGCGGGCTCTGGGTACGAGAATGTCTCTTATTCTGAAATAGTTGTATTTAAATTAGTATTAATATTGATTTGATTTAGTGTAATCTCCTATAAATAAAGATGGATTGGTTGATAGCTTCTCAAACCATTTATAATCCTTAGAGAAATCCAAAGTAAAACCTAGATCGTATGGTAATTGGACAACATTGGCAAACCTCCTTCTAATTCTCTTTCCTCTTGAATTAGTAATGTTTTTGAGGAACCCTGGTCTTCGTGCAGAAGCACGTTTTCATTTATTAGAACAACGCATGCAGTTGGAGCAACATGGAGGACGATAAAATACACACCACTAAAACTACAAAACAAAGTTATTAAAAAAAACACAAGAACATCAAACCGTCGAGGTTCAGCTCTCCAATGGCTCACCCCCCATTGACGCCCAGACCCTCCATTGACGCCCACACCTCCCATTGACGCCCACGCCTCCCATTGATGCCCACGCCTCCCATTGATGCCCACACCCCCTCCCCATTGACGACCCCTCATTGACGACCCCCATTGATTCCAAATATAAATACGTCTCTCGTGTTGTGGTGATGACTTGTGAACATAGCGAGGAATGCGACTTGGAATGGATTTAATCTTCGTCATAAGACAATATACTTGAAAGCCATTTTTCAACTTCTTGAACTGGTCTTCCTGTTCTTCCTGCATAATCTTGAACCTGGATAAAAAGATACGGTATGCTTGCTTATTTAGGTTTTCTATTATTTCAATTATGTTAGTGCCCCGGAAAGGGTGAAAGGTGCGCCCCTGAAGGATCATGGGAGTTTCTATTTGCAGCCATATTCTTCATGAACGTCTTGTACTAAACAAGAACATTGCGGTGAAGCAAATTCAAGTGACATTCAAAATGAGATGGCCGAAATTTTTGTCGAAATATCAAGGAATTCAGGTAGAAAGACTTGGTAAACAGTATCTCCCATTATTCTCTGGGGTCACACCTTTGTGAGTCAAGAAGGGTGACTAACTTTAATCTGACCGAGTGGGTCTGGTATCGAAATTCCTAGAAACTTGAAAAGAGTCGGGCAGATTTGAAGTTTCCCCGAGAATCTATAGTCAGTTTTAAAATCTCTTTCCATCGAGCAATATTAGTATAGTTTTCTATTCCGAATGAATTCTGAAGGGTCATCGTTGCTCTTCGTGTATTTTCAAGTGGTTATTTTTGGTTGAAGTCCAAGTTTATACGTTTTTAATCGGCGAGAACGATGGCTTCTCATGGCGGCCGCCGTTTGAAAACGAATGTTTGAGTATTCAGGCGACAAGTTTATAAACTTTGGTTACTGGAAATAATCTAGTTACTCCACAGATTCTGGGTTCGATAGACACTGATCTCATAGCTCTGGAGTATCAAAGAAGGTAAGAAAGTATAAAGCCGAACGTTTGACACCAACGCGTTTTCTGACTTCACTCGAATATTTATTATGTTCTCAAAGACGAACTTCATGGAAACATGAATACTATATTCAGTAGTAACACTTTTGTTAGTTTGTGTTTTGAACCAAAACAGTAATGAGTTTCTCGCAGTTTTCTCTCTCTGGTCCTCCTAGCAACATAAGCACAAGAAACATACGCAGACTCGGGAATGCATTGCTCATTAACGGTGCTTGTCTTTTCTCACACCTATTGCATAAATGGTGTCCTGAGTCTGCGTATGTTGCTTGTGTTTATGCTTATGTCGCTAGTGAGGACAGACATTAGACGAGTGTAGCCGAATCTACACGAGCAAATTTTCCTTGACAAGTTTTCCTTGACAAGGAAGACTTGCTCGTGTAGATGACAAAAAATTGTCAATTTTTCCTTGTTAAGGAAAACTTGTCAAGGAAAACTTGTTCGTGTAGATGCGGCTTAAATAACTTCAGCTGAGTTGTCAACTCGCCGAATGTCTGCTGATTTATCGCCATTCCTTCGCCAAATGTCGCTACTCTAAACAGTAACACACTGTAAAGGTTGTATATTCCGAATAACTGCGAAAGCTGGATCGGATAACACTTTCAAAACACAAACTTGAAAATTGGTAATTTTCAATTTTGTGTTTTGAAAGTGTTTGTAAACATGAAAGTTGGCGCATGCGCGTGTCTTGACAGTGCCTCTTGAATTAGGTGTACATGTATACAACCGCCACATTTTACAGCTCGGGTCATAATGGCTTTACTTCCAGTACTTTACCTGGTCTTTGCTGATTTTCCCCACAGAAAAATACGTCGATTGAGGATGACTGAAATACAGTCCAGATACTGACGCCGCAGGGTCCATTGCCAGCGATTCAGTAAGTCGTATACCGGTTAGATTAGCAGTGTCCATCAAATCCCACATCATCAACTTTTCGGTGTGGTCTGGCTGACTTGGATATCCAAAGGCTGGTCGAATACCCTGGTAAACAAATAGAAGCGTTCTCGTATGAGTGGGAAAGGTACGGTACCGTGACGTATTGAAAGAGTTTGATGGGATGAGATGCATCTGCACGCTTTTTGATTGGTTCAGGAAGGAAGCCATTT
>JAUJYZ010001184.1:0-122500 GCA_033675265.1 Actinostola sp. cb2023 | reverse complement strand
GAAACTTTTTCGAATTTGCGTTGCGAGACAGTTTCATGAAAAGTAAGAACTTCTTTCTACTTTTTCGTGAAACTCGAAGCAAAAAATTTCATAAAACCAGCCATTGCACCGTGTAACACACCTCGTGAAACTTGTTTCAGCAAACATGTTACACGGTGAAACTGTCTTGCACTGTTTCACGAAAACGTTTCACCGTGTAACAAGGCCTTAAGGTCCAGTCCCCACGCATATAGCTTGATTTCATTAGACGTCATTTCCGGTCTCGTGAGGAATTTTCATCAGCTGAATTGCACCTTTTCAATTGGCCATTACAAAAAAGAGCAGGGGACTGGGACCAAGTCCGTAAAACTAATTCAATAAGAAACTAGCAAAAATGGGCATCATTTTCTAACAGAGCAGATCAAACTTAGCTAATCTGGAAAGTTTGGAGAACTTTGGCTTAATATTGACGATGCTAGAGGGCATCAAAGATGTACATTTTCCCATACAAACTCTGTATTGTTTTGCGTTGTCCGCCCAAACCATACATTCACTGTAAAATTTCAAAATTTCAAAAGTTTATAATTCCGACAGAATTCACTCAAATCACATCTAACTTTGCACATATGATAATTTCAACATGTTGTTTCATGTCATAAACTTAATTTCGTAATTACATTAATTCTAATAAACTCGTTCCCAGTCCCCTGCTCGTTTTTGTAATGGGCAATAGAATACTCTCTGCTTGATAGCACATGGGGGGACAGTGTTTGCCCGTCATTTGAAGGCAAAAAATGAGATTAAATTTTTCAAAACGCTTTCCAAATCACTATAGTCATTATTGTGACTGACCTAGATGTCGTCGCTCCACCAATCAAAAGCGGTAGTTTAATCCCTTGTCTTTCCATCTCCCTGGCAACGTGGATCATTTCGTCCAATGACGGTGTGATGAGACCAGAAAGGCCAATAAAATCTAACAGAATTCAAAGGGCGAATCAGTAAGAACACTTATATGATATATACAATCATTCTCAAAAAGGTTGTCCAGATGAAAAGACTACAATACTACAATAAAGTCACGTGATTCATTATGTATTCAATTTCTTCGCGTGGAATTTCAATTTGAGATGCAAAAGTACACAGCATTGTGAGAACTGAATGTAATGGCGCTGGTATCAACTTAAAACATAATGAATCACGTGACTTTATTGTAGTTTTGTAGTCTTTTCATATGGACAACCTTTTTGACAATGACTGTTTAATGAGGAGTTTCGTAGTTCATTCAAATATTAAAAACTCGACTTTTTCCGCAGTGAACCTTTTTCATAAAATTAAAAAGGAACAACTTTTAAATACAAGATACGGTAAACAATACTTTAATTCTAAAAAACGCATTTAAAAAAATTTCAATGCTATTTGCAATATTTTGTACAATATTACATATTTTGTAAATAAACCATTTGACGCTTCTGTTCAGTAGACACGAACAAGATGTAAAGGACTGATGCGAGGAATTCCATAACGAGGCTTAGAGTACAAACCATATGTCCGTGAAACAGTACTAGTACTAAATAGTGTTATCTCCATTGTTTTCTAGTGCTATTTAGTACTAATTAGTTAGTACTGTTTCACGGACATATGGTTTGCACTCTAACAGAATTACCAGACATCATTTGATTAATCATTTCAGTTCTTGTGTATTGGATTTGTGTATTATAAAATAACTATGATATAACGCGCGCTCTCTGATTGGTCAAAGGATGCGTTTTCTATTCGTTCATTAGTATGGCCGACTTACCCGCTTCTTCGTCTATTGCAGTCTTTAAAATCTTCTCACAGGGTGTCATAACACCTAAGTCAATGACTCTAAAGCAACAATCCATACAATTAATAACATACTAACAGTTATCACTTTTAAAACACAAAGTTCCGATCCGGTATAAAAGGACGCTGCCCCGGGGGCCCATTTCTCGAAAGCCCCGAAAGCTTATCGGGCCCGAAAAGGGTTTCTTTAAAAATCTATATCTTCAAAACAAAGTAGTTTACAGACATGAAACTTTGCATGAAGGGAAAGTTTGTTCATATTAAAAACATATCAAAAGAACAGCTTTGTAGAGTAAGTGTCTCAGATTTCTGGGATGTCTTCTCGGGCATGAAAAGTTTACGGGGCTTTCGAGAAACTGGCCCTAAGGGTACAACAATACATTTGTTTAATCAATCTTTGTTAATCGCATATTCATGTACATGTTCATGTAGTGATACAAAGATTAATTAGCAACGTTATTGTCTTACCCCTGGGTAGGCTCCTTTTATACTGTTCTTTCGTGTTTAACGTATGTACCTACAGGGCGCTGTATATTTTACATGGTAAGTAGCAACAAGTGCTTACCTGTAGTTGTTACACCCTAGTACAACACCAACGATGTTCTTGCCGATATCATGGACGTATGTACCTACAGGGCGCTGTATATTTTACATGGTAAGTAGCAGCAAGTGCTTACCTGTAGTTGTTACACCCTAGTACAACACCAACGATGTTCTTGCCGATATCATGGACGTGTTTAACGTATGTACCTACAGGGCGCTGTATATTTTACATGGTAAGTAGCAGCAAGTACTTACCTGTAGTTGTTACACCCTAGTACAACACCAACGATGTTCTTGCCGATATCATGGACGTATGTACCTACAGGGCGCTGTATATTTTACATGGTAAGTAGCAGCAAGTACTTACCTGTAGTTGTTACACCCTAGTACAACACCAACGATGTTCTTGCCGATATCATGGACGTATGTACCTACAGGGCGCTGTATATTTTACATGGTAAGTAGCAGCAAGTACTTACCTGTAGTTGTTACACCCTAGTACAACACCAACGATGTTCTTGCCGATATCATGGACGTATATGTACCTACAGGGCGCTGTATATTTTACATGGTAATTAGCAGCAAGTACTTACCTGTAGTTGTTACACCCTAGTACAACACCAACGATGTTCTTGCCGATGTCATGGACGTGTTTAACGTATGTACCTACAGGGCGCTGTATATTTTACATGGTAAGTAGCAGCAAGTACTTACCTGTAGTTGTTACACCCTAGTACAACACCAACGATGTTCTTGCCGATATCATGGACGTATATGTACCTACAGGGCGCTGTATATTTTACATGGTAATTAGCAGCAAGTGCTTACCTGTAGTTGTTACACCCTAGTACAACACCAACGATGTTCTTGCCGATATCATGGACGTCGCCTTTCACAGTTGCAAGTACTATTGTCCCGTTGTACTTATCCTGTATAACACATAGAACAAGAAAGTAAGAAGTAGTAATAACCCCCTACATGAAGTATTGACCCTAGAAGAATGAGTAGGAAGATGGTTAGGAAGACTTCAGGTAATAAAAACATTATTGTTGTTAAAAAAGATATGGTTGAACGTTTGTAATTCAGTCTTGGTGTTTCCCAGAATTCCATTGTTTCTCGACTTTCAAGGCCCGACAACAACGATAGACATTTGCGCTATATAAAGCCGAATCTACACGAGCAAATTTTCCTTGACAAGTTTTTCTTGACAAGGAAGACTTGTAGTGTAGACGACAAAAACATCGCCAATTTTTCCTTGTCAAGGAAAACTTGTTCGTGTAGATGCGGCTTAATTGTTATTATTAGACATCCTTCCGCTTTTCATTAGTTTTCTCCAAAACACGAAAGCACTAATTCTGAGATTTCCCGACAATATAAGCATTTTAAAAGTTAAACTAACGAGAGTACCTTCAATGCCTTGTCATCTCCAGTGATGCCACTGGCTAATCTAGCTTTCCGTTCCTCTTCCATAAATGGAATAAGATGACCAACAGCTTTCTTCATGACGCGAGCTGATTTGATCACCTATCGGGAAAACATACAATGATCATTGCATGGGACGATTTTGCGCGCAAAGTCAATTGTCAAACAAGGTCTCATCTTCGAGTAACATCATCGTAAAACAACGGAGCGTGAAAAAAATATAATTAAAAAAACGTTCCGTGAAAAATCGCCGTTAAACAATGGTGCATGAAAAAAAAAAATAAATAATAAAAAAAAAAAAATAATTTAATTATAATAATAAATAATAATAAAAAAAAATAAAAATAATAAAAAAACGTTCCGTGAAAAATCGCCGAAAAAGAACGGTGCATGGAGAAGAAATAAAAAAATTAAAAAATTAAAAAAATAAGAATAAATAAATAAATAAGAAACGTACCGAGAAAAATCGCCGTTAAACAATGGTGCATGAACAAAAAATAAAAAATTAAAATAATAAAAATTAAAAAAAAAAAACGTTCCGTGAAAAGTCGTCGTTAGAAAAGCGAGTAAAGAAACACAGACAAAACACACTAAAAATAACACTTGCTCCAACCTGAGGGAGAAACATCTTGCCAGCTCCAAACAAGTCACCAACGACACCCATTCCCTGAAACAAAGATGTTACAATTGATACAATTCAGGTTGAAGTTGTTGGGAAAGCAGCAGACCAACACATCACTTCTTGAGCCTCAGTTCTCAGTGACTTCCAAGTGTTTCGAAGTCTAAGCTGTTCATAAGCGATAGCTGTTAGTACGAACGTACCTTCATCAGTGGTCCTTCGATGACATTGAGCGGTCGAGGGTACTTGTCGGTACACAACCTTGCTTCTTCGGCGTCCACGATTGCATATTTATCGATGCCCTTCAAAAATCGAAAAAGTGTGTAAAGATAGCGGCACCAGGTGTATTCCATTCTACATTACCACAGTATTGCACAATAGAGCACAGGCAGCCCAATCATTGCTTTTGAGGCTACTAAATAATTCAATAAAATGATATTTCAATATACACATTTATTATATTTTTTGTCAAAGAACGCACGAAATATGCACAAGAACGCGCGAAATATGCGACCGTATTTTGGGTAGTTACTTCAAACTGGCTTTCCAATCATTCATGCAGAATCGTGTGATGAAAATTAACCAATCAGCGTGCGAGAAATTGACAGTTTTGGCTAGCGCACGCTCGTACAGAAATTTCACTGTAATTTGTTGTTTTTCTTTCACCAAAATAGCTAGTTTCTTTGACAAAAATATATAATAAACAACTTATTAGTCGGTTAAGCATCTAATACGGCTGTGAATTTTTACTCGTCATGTATTTTGGCTCGCCTAAAGGCTCGCCAAAGTATTTTGGCTCGCCTAAAGGCTCGCCAAAATACCAATTGACTCGTAAAAATACACAGCCGTATTAGATGCTTAAAGTGCTCCTAACCCCCTTTACAATTGTATTAAAAATTGAATGTTCATGAACTGATCAGCTATAGGGTTAAGTGTTTTTTCATTTGAGCTTCGCATTTAGGAGTTATAGTTGTTTGAAATCTCGATATTTTAATTCGATGACGTCACCCCGGGCTTTTTACCTAACTTATTTCATTGTTTTCAGTAGATCTTTTCCCCGATATGGGGGAAATTTTTATATGAAATCATTTATATAGTTTGTAAAAATATTTTACAAGTTCAAAAATGTTAATAATTTGCACAAGGGCGTTTTTGTACAATAAATGAAGCCCGGGGTGACGTCATCTGATTTGCATATCCAGATTTCAAACCTCCATAACTCCTAAATGCAAGGTTCAAACAAAGAAAAAACTTAATCCTATAGCTGATCAGTTCATGTACATTCAATTTTTAATACAATTGTAAAAGGGGTTAGGAGCACTTTAACCGACTAATAACCTCTATGTACTGCGGGACGCGCGGGACGCACACAGGGAGCCCAACATTATACGGTACTCAACACAGGGAACCCAACATAATACGTATTATATACTATGCGCGCGCGCGCTCTACCACAGGAAACCCATCAAAAAAGGCGGCAAATATCATTTTATTGAATTATTTAGTAGCCTCAAAAGCAATGGTTGGGCTGCCTGTGAATAGAGTAGCAAACACAAACGTATATCCGTATTGCCGTTTGCAAGTAGTTTGACTTTACTTATTTGTCATAAACAGGCAGAGAAAGAACTGGAAGTTCAGGCGAGCTCAGCCCCGAACAGAACACTACAAATGACTAGACTTACAAATTAGACTATAAACTACATGCACTGAACAAGTGATATACAGCTAATTGCAGAATCGTTGTCGGGTTGAAAATCATGAAAGCTATGACCAAAAGGAATTCTGGGAAATTAAAACTCTCAAATAACACCGTCAAGTCATTGACCTTTTAATCCAGACTTGTAGGATCTTAGTTAAATAGCTCATATACCTTCAAAACTACGAGAACATTGAATATATCTGTATGTAATGTGGCTCATGAACTGATTTCCTATCCATCCTTGCGGTCTCAGCTTCTATGATTTATGATTTTCAACCCGACAACGATTATGCAATTAGCTATATATAGACTATACAAAGAGTCAGACTTCAAATTCTGCCAAGATAAACACTATTTATCTCTAACTCTAACCCTAAAGTCAGAGTTAAACACGAAACATTGCAAGCTCATTTTGTACAATTCACAGGAAAACGCCCCTTCCTGTGGCGGATCTAGGGAGGGTCACTGGGTCCACATGCACCCCCCCCTGCTGCACAGAAACAATTCAATAATACCATTTTTAATTCAAAAAAATCGGCGCGTGCAACATTTCCTTCTGGGGTGAACCCCCCCCCCCCCCCCCCCCTGAAAATCCTAGATATGCCCCAGCCTTCAACATCTGTCTGATGTAGTTCTACTTTGTAATCCGCTTTGCTTGATGCTACAGCAATCCCACAATGCAATGCGTTTTGAATCGGTGACATAATTCTGACATCACATACAAAACCAGCTAACAAATGTACGCACCTTGACAAGCGCATATTCAAGTCGTTCTTCAACAGGATAGCTTCTCCATTCATCAGTGACCACTTGTTTCTTGGCACCCGGGCCCATGGACTAGACGAGTATACAATAAATATGTGTATTAGTGAGTACAAAGAGAGAGTGCGATAAAGACACTGACGTCACGTCCGTCTCTGTACTGCAGAGGTGAATACAAGCATCAAGAGTTCCAGACTTCCGGTACGCGCGCAATGCATTGTGAGATTATTACAAAGGAAAAGTGAGCACCAAGTGAGCAAAAACATAGCTTGGGCTCCCTGTGTCTAGAATTGGTGCTCACTTTTCCTTTGTAATAATCTCACAATGCATTGCGTGCGTACCGGAAGTCTGGAACTCTTGATGCTTGTATCGTAGCTATGTTTTCTATATTCACATCAGTTAAGAGTTAGGCCTAGTTCAGACGTCGTGACAATCATGAGCCGTTCTCATTTCAAACAATAGATAATGAGGCGGCTTCTTTTGAAGTAATTAAGAACGGCTCTTGGAAAGTACGACGTTTGAACTAGGCCTTAGAAGCTCTAATGTTTAGAAGCTAAGAGTTAGAAGTTCTAATGAGTAGCTATCAAGAGTGTTTGGGTCTTTGGTGTCGAATGTTTTGAGTTGTTTAGACACCGCTGTACTCCTTGACAGAAGACGCGTTTGCTCAGGCTTAGCCTCAATCCAGAGAATAACCCGTGCAATTAAAAATGGTTTCTATTGTCCAATGTCAACGTTCTTTCGCGTTCTCGTTGGTATTTGTGAATAATTTACCCTAAATTGAGGCCAAGGCTGAGCAAATGCATATTTTGTCAAGGAGTACAGCAGTATCTTAACAACTCGAAACTGGAGTATTGGCAAAGAGAGACGTTAACAATAAGATTGATTGAGATTTGTTTGCAGACTGCTTTACCTCGCAGCTACAAATCAGAGAGAAAACTCCGTCGTTTTCATATGAGTGGGAAACCTACGGCACAGAGTTACGGTCACGGTACGGAATCGAACACATTTTTATACCAATCACAGCGCGCAAAATCGTCGCAAAACCAAACAGAATGCTTGGACACGGCACGGTCACGGCACGGCACGAACTATACCGTAACTACTTCCCACTCATAAGAAAATAACTCTAGTACAAATACGACAAATGCCACCAACCTGAGCTAGAAGTAAAAGTTTCTCAGTAGCCTCGGGATCCCTGTTCCACAACAGATCTTCACAAAGTTTTAGAAGCCCAGGCTCAATGTCATCATAAACAGGAAGCATACCAGCATTGACGATTGCCATGTCCAGACCCGCCTATCAAGGCAACAATACACATATAAAAAATATACACCTATTCCAAATATGGTTGTCCGGACCAAAAGCAACAAGCAAGAAGCTGACGACCGCAAAGGACTTTGGGAATCTCCTAATAAATTTATTTATCCGTGGTACTTGACTGAAGTTTTCCCTACGAGCGTTGAATAGCAATCATTTGGAACTATTCGGCCATTTGAAAATGCATGTTGTCAAAATGTCTACGGATGAATAAATGAATAAGGAGAAAGTCCCAATGCCCTTTGCGGTCGTCAGCTTCTTGCTTGTTGCTTTCGGCGGGGACAACGATTTTTGGAATAGGTGTATATGCATACACCTAATTGCATAATCGTTGTCGGGTTGAAAATCACGAAAGCTATGACCAAAAGGAATTCTGGGAAATTAAAACTCTCAAATAACACCGTCAAATCATGGACCTTTTTATCCAGACTTGTAGGATCTTAGTTAAATAGCTCATATACCTTCAAAACTACGAGAACATTGAATATATCTGCATGTAATGCGGGTCATGAAATGATTTCCCATCCATCCTTGCGATCTTAGCTTCTATGATTTATGACAATGATTATTCAACTAGGCATATTTTAAATTGAATGAATGAATAAACAAATGGGTAAATGAATTCTTTTATTGTATATATATTTATTTTTCATTGTCTTTTCTTTATGTTCTTTATTGTAAAAAGCATAGAGACATTGTGTATGCGTTTTTAAGAAATAAATTATTATTATTATTATTATGAATGGATGAATGAACGAATGAATGGATGAACGAATGGATGAATGGATAAATGAATGAATGACTGGATAAATGAATGAACGAATGAAAGAATGGATGAATGTATAAATGAATGGATGAACGAACGAATGAATGAATGGATAAATGAATGAACGAACGAATGAATGGATGAACGAACGAATGAATTAATTAATGGATGAATGAATAAACGAATTTATGAATGAACAAATGGATGAATAACTGAATGGATGAATGATCGAATGAATAAACGAATGGATGAATGAATGAAAGAAAGTGAATAACAAACATCAAATGAAACTCTAACAGTCTTACCTTTATAGCATGATAGAGAAACACGCTGTGCATGGCCTCGCGAATGGTGTCCATGCCACGAAACGAAAATGAGAAGTTCGACAAACCACCACTAACACGTGCACATGGTAGAGTTTTCTGTCAACATTTAAACCAATAGTTTACTCATACTAATCCTGTACATAAATGGTAGAATCATAACATCTCATTTACGTTGCAGAGTTGGGAATATGTTATAGCAATATCTGACCATCTTCTTTGAAGAGTGCTTTCAACCAACTACATGCTTCCCCCCCCCCCCCCCCCATGCTTATTTTGTAACTACATTTATTACCCCCGAAAAAGAAACCAAGTGACATCGCTATAACTGCTTGCAATATCGAGAGAAAAACTCAAATAAAATACTTCTATTAAAAGGCGTCCACTTACAATGGAATGAACAAATCAAGCACATCAGCAATAAATTAACAAAGAACACAGGAATTTTGTATAAGTTAAGATACCTAGTCCCCATAATCGGTTAACCAATCAAATTTATCGTAGTCAATCATGCATATTAATTATGCAAATTACACAAATTGCTCGATATCAATAGACGTCACTTCCGGCGACGTCAACCGGAAGTGGTACACTGAGTGGTTTGTCAAGGTCACTCTGCAATGACTGGTCTTTGGTATGGTACAGTTGACTTTGTTTCTCGCACTTCTGTTTGCTTGGACATAGCGTTCGTTTAAAACGAAAACCGCCATTGAAACATACAACCACTCAAGCCTGCAGAACATGGTGTATTTTCGAATCGTTGTAACAGTGAAATCCCCTCGCAGTTTCGGTGAAAATGAATCGTCCTCAGTTTACAAGCGCGTATTAGTTTTTGAAGCATAGCTTTCAAATGCTCTCACTAGTGTCATCCATGGTACTTGGGTGTAGTTTATGAGGGCCTTTGTGTTAAGAGGCATTTGTTGACGGACAATAAAGAAACTTCAAACTTGGCTGCGGTGCAAGTCTTCCTTAAAGTACATTAATTTGCGTTGGTCTCCTTTTTGCTCTTCATTGTCATTATGAAGAAATATCACCGTTATGATCTAAAATACCGGGTGAAATACCAAAAACATAAACAAGGTTTTGCCTCAGTGTTACGTGTGTACTGACTTTCCCAGACAACTTCGTTATCCAAACTTGTATACATACAGCGCTAAACTGAACTAAAATCTACGACGGCGACGTCAACCGGAAGTGTAAATAACTTCTGTTCGGAGTTTCATACCTTCATAGTTGGTATAAGGTTGAAGTAACCTCACAGGCTTAGGCTTGGACTAAATCTCTAATGTACGAAACCCCGAAAAAAGTTATTGACACTTCCGGTTGACGTCGCCGTCGTAGATTTTGCCGTAAATCTTAAAGGAGCACTCTCACAGATAATGCATTGCGCGCCTTGAACCCCTCAGCGCCATTTTCGTATGACACGAAAATGGCGGATTTCTACTTACCACACGAGAAGGAAGATATTCTCTGGAGAACTCCGGACTTGCCATTGCTGATCCGTATCGGAATTCGAAAGGCGAACTTTTCACGTGTACTTTTCACGTGCGTTCTTGTCAAATCTAAGTAGTATCCCGTATGTAAACAATAACACGGCGCGCAATGCATTACCTGTGAGAGTGCTCCTTTAAGGTCCCTACATGAACTGTACCTTGATTGCCTTGATAGCTTCTATAAAGAACTTTCCATAATTGTTGTGCTCCTCCATTCCCGTTGCTATGGTGAGTATGTTGGGATCAAAGATGATGTCATTTGGGTTCATTTGTACGTTGTCTACCAATAAGCGATAGGAACGAGTACAGATCTCGACCTTCCTTTCGCTATCCGCTGCCTGTACAACGAAGAGTTGGGTTGATTGATTAGTTGATACAAAACGCACGCAATTGCCAGGTGTAAATACTGCGTAAATTATTTGTAAATACTGCGTAAAATACTGCGTAAAATACTGCGTAAATACTGCGTAAAATACTGCGTAGATACTGCGTAGATACTGCGTAAAATACTGCGTAAATACTGCGTAAATACTGCGTAAAATACTGCGACAATGTCCAAAACCATGTCAATCCGTGTAAATTAAATTACCATGGTTTTGGACATTGACACATAATATTCAATTTACACACAATTTTCACCGGCCTAAAGCGTGCGTTTTTCCAGTCTATATTGAACGAAACGCTTCGCAATGAACTAGACTGTGAACATGTCCGTCCTTTTCCCTCCAGAATCAGCGGTCGCGCCAAGTTTCGGTAGACCTGAACGCGCGGAAAATGGGGGCGAGTTTGAGGCGTCTGTTCAGTCTACAATAAACGTGCGAGTTTACAAATATTGATCAGATAAATTATAACTAGCATGGAAATTTCATGATCTGGATTCGATATTTTTACACTTTTGGAAGGATTAGGCTTCCTATATGGGACTCTGATCAAAATCGACCGATTTTGGACGGCTTTTTCTTCGACTTTGTCTTAAAGTATGTACTTTAACTAAGAAAATCCCAAACAGTTTTGCTATCAGCACTTACAGTGCCGAGAAATCTTGATTAGAAGATGCCCAATAAGCCAGTTCAGAGATTAAGAATAAGGTTCAGTGCGCATGCGATTTTATCCCGATTCTATCACCTTCTTTTGTTATTTAAAAATCACACAAACGTTAACAAAAGAAGGTGATATAATCGGGATAAAATCGCATGCGCACTGAACCTTATTCTTAAACTCTGAACTGGCTTATTCACTCGTCCGCCATCTCAACTCTGAACTGGCTTATTCACTCGTCCGTCCACGTGTGATGAATTGTGAATAAACTATTATTATTATTATTATTATTATCTTGTTTTTGAACTGATAAGCGAGCCCGTCAAAAACAGTCAGCGGTTAGTCTAGTGACGTCACGTTCTCAAGTGTCGTGCTTACATTTCTTTGTAATTTGCGAGTGAAATGTCATTGGTTTTTATGGATGATTTGTTTTCTACACAAGAACCACTTGCGAGAGTTTAGTGACTGGTCCTACCTGGCCTTGTTCGTCAAATGCCATGATGACAACCGCTGACCCATATCTTTTGATCAGGCGGGCTTTTTCCAGGAAATCCTCTTCTCCATTTTTTAGGCTTATGCTGTTGACGATGCACTTGCCCTGGGCACACTTTAGACCAGCCTCGATGACATCGAAATTGGAAGAGTCGATGCACAAGGGAACCTACAGAAATATGCAGTGGGCAACATGTTAGATGTTTTTTTTTATTTTTTTTTATTTTAATTATTTTAATTTAATTTAATTTAATTTATTTGTTAGAGGTCACGTGACCCCACCCCCTTAGACAAAGCTGCAGTGTCAAAATGAACTCCAGAAATGAAATGGCGAATTTTCAGTTCATACTGTAAAATATCACGAAAAATAAAATCCAACGATTTCTAAGAATTTGTATAGAAAATGAATCCTAATAAAATGTTCGATTTATTTTAAATGGAACTTCTCCTGTGCCGAATATTATGAGCTGAAAATTCACCGTTTTTAATACTAATATCGAGTTGCTCTTTTCATTTCTGGAGTTCATTTTGACACTGCTGTTCGATTTGAGGGGGTTGGGGTCACGTGACCACTTAGTGTAAGTGACCTATTGAATATTAAAGTCCTCATTAAATACCAGTTGAACATGTTTTAAGTTACCTTAGAAATGTCTGGCTCAGAAGAGATTAGATTCACGAATTTCGTCATAGAAGTTACTCCATCCAACATCCCTTCATCCATGTTGATATCCAGTATTTGTGCGCCATTTTCTACCTGCAGTTTGGCGACTTGAAGAGCGTCCTGCAAACATGTCATAAAATCGAGCACATTAGCTTGGTGGACGAGAGAAATATTTCATCAGAGCAAAGAGAATAGTGAGATTTGTTCTGTATTACAGCGATAATTAGGCCAGCAGTAAGCCAAAGTAATGCTTAAGAGGCAGTCTCTGTAAAGGCGGTCCACTGCATTTTAGGTCGGGAAATCGTTTTCCCTCAAAAATTCATTTTGACGTGTTACCAAAAATTAAAGTCGTTGCGTTTACTTATGAACCAAGATAGCTTTCTGAGAAACGTGGGAAAACTATTTCCCGACCCAAAATGCAGTGGACCGTTTTTACAGACACTGCCTCTTTAAAAGTACAATGGGGAGTTTGCAGGTGTTGCGTGATATTTTAAATTTTAATCCAACAAAGACACCACCGTACGTTTCTTAAGAAAAAAGCCAATTTCAGTCGCCCCGGTAACTTTCGCCCCATTCATCGAAATTACTTCAAAATTTCAACTTTTGCTAACTTTGGTGTGCTATTTTCAAATATTACGTTTTTGTTGGATTAAAATTTAAAATGTCACGCAACACCTGCAAACTCCCCATTGCGAGAGGGAACGATTGGTTTTGGCTTCTAAAAAGACTCTTTATAATTCACCACATCGACATCGAGCTGCGATTCAGTATTCACAAGATAACTTTGCTTCACATAGCTGTATGCAATGGCTAATGTACTGAGAAACTCCCATTCACTATAGATGTGGACACGGTAATTACCTCCATTTTCCCATTCTTTATAAGTTTACAAAATCTTCTGGATCCTGCTACATTACATCGTTCACCAATATTAACAAAGAGGACACTAGAGGTGATGCTGACAGCCTCCAAACCTACAATCAAAACACACCTTTGTTCAGCTGAAACTGCATCTCTGCGGGCGCGTGTTACGGGACGCGCAAAGGAAGCCCAACATAATACGTATTGCGCGCGCGCGCTCTACCACAGGAAACCCATCAAAAAGGCGCGCAAATGCAAATTATATTTTAGTTCCTCAGAAGCAGTGGTAGGGCTGCCAATCATTAACCTTTGTTCAGCTAGAAGAAGAAGAAGAAGAAGAAGAAGAAGAAGAAGAGAAAAAAAAGAAGAAGAAGAAGAAGAAGAAGAAGGAGGAGGAGGAGAGGGAGAGGGAGAGGGAGAGGGAGAGGGAGAGGGAGAGGAGAGGGAGAGGGAGAGGGGGTAGAGGGAGAGGGAGAGGGGGTAGAGGGAGAGGAAGAGGGAGAGGGAGGGAGGGAGAGGGAGAGGGAGAGGGAGAGGGAGAGGGAGAGGAGAGGGAGGGGAGGGAGAGGGAGAGGGAGAGGGAGAGGGAGAGAGGGAGAGGGAGAGGGAGAGGGAGAGGGAGGAGAGGGAGAGGGAGAGGGAGGAGGGGAGGGGGAGAAGGAGAAGGAAGGAGAAGGAGAAGGAGAAGGAGAAGGAGAAGGAGAAGGAGAAGGAGAAGGAGAAGGAGAAGGAGAAGGAGAAGGAGAAGGAGAAGGAGAAGGAGAAGGAGAAGGAGAAGGAGAAGGAGAAGGAGAAGGAGAAGGAGAAGGAGAAGGAGAAGGAGAGAGGAGAAGGAGAAGGAGAAGGAGAAGGAGAAGGAGAAGATGATGAAGAAGAAGAAGAAGAAGAATAAGAAGAAGAAGAAGAAGAAGGAGAGGGAGAAGGAGAAGGAGAAGGAGAAGGAGAAGGAGAAGGAGAAGAAGAAGAAGAAGAAGAAGAAGAAGAAGAAGAAGAAGAAGAAGAAGAAGAAGAAGAAGAAGAAGGAGGAGGAGGAGGAGGAGAAGAAGAAGAAGAAGAAGAAGAAATAGGAGGAGGAGGAGAGGAGGAGAAGGAGGAGTAGGAGGAGGAGGAGGGGGAAGAGGCGGCGGAGGAGGAGGAAGAGGAGGAGGAGGAGGAGGAGGAGGAGGAGGAGGAGGAGGAGGAGGAGGAAGTGGAGGAGGAGAAGGAGGAGGAGGAGGAGGAGGAGGGGGAGGAGGAGGAGGAGAATGAGGAGGAGGAGGTGGAGGAGGAGGAGGAGGAGGATGAGGAGGAGGAGGAAGAGGAGGAGGAAAAGGAGAAGAAGAAGAAGAAGAAGAAGAAGAAGGAGGAGGAGGAAGAGAAGAAGAAGAAGAACCATAAAAAAGTATCAATTCCATCGATTCAAAGAAAAACTACATTGCATATAAATATCAAAGAATTAAACCACGCTTTACAGAGAAAAAAGAAAGGTTAACGCCCTTTATTTCAATAGAGTCGTTTTCGTATGAGTGGGAAACCTACGGCACGGAGTTACGGTCACGGTACGGAATCGAAGACATTGTATTCAACCAATCACAGCGCGCGAAATCATCGCTCAACCAATCAGAATGCTTGGACATGGCACGGTCACCGCACGGCATGAACCGTACCGTAACTACTTCCCACTCATACGAAAACGACTCTTATCTTAAAAAGCATATACATTGTAACATCATATATCATCATGTGTGCGGCTTATACGTGGATGTCCACGGCAGTCAGTGTCACTCACCACTTAACAACAATGCATCATCGTGAAGGCCGTGATGGCATACTCTAGGTTTATAGGGTCTTACTGCTTCTGCTATGGCTCTACAATAGTAGTATACAAATGTACACAATAAGGCCGTGATGACATACTCTAGGCTTATATGGTCTTACTGCTTCTGCTATGGCTCTACAATAGTAGTATACAAATGCACACAATAAGGCCGTGATGACATACTCTAGGCTTATATGGTCTTACTGCTTCTGCTATGGCTCTACAATAGTAGCATACAAATGCACACAATAAGGCCGTGATGGCGTACTCTAGGCTTATAGGGTCTTACTGCTTCTGCTATGGCTCTACAATAGTAGTATACAAATGCACACAATAAGGCCGTGATGACATACTCTAGGCTTATAGGGTCTTACTGCTTCTGCTATGGCTCTACAATAGTAGCATACAAATGCACACAATAAGTCCGTGATGGCGTACTCTAGGCTTATATGGTCTTACTGCTTCTGCTATGGCTCTACAATAGTAGTATACAAATGCACACAATAAGGCCGTGATGGCGTACTCTAGGCTTATAGGGTCTTATTGCTTCTGCTATGGCTCTACAATAGTAGTATAAAAATGTACACAATAAGGCCGTGATGACATACTCTAGGCTTATATGGTCTTACTGCTTCTGCTATGGCTCTACAATAGTAGTATACAAATGCACACAATAAGGCCGTGATGGCGTACTCTAGGCTTATATGGTCTTACTGCTTCTGCTATGGCTCTACAATAGTAGTATACAAATGCACACAATAAGGCCGTGATGACATACTCTAGGCTTATAGGGTCTTACTGCTTCTGCTATGGCTCTACAATAGTAGTATACAAATGTACACAATAAGGCCGTGATGACATACTCTAGGCTTATATGGTCTTACTGCTTCTGCTATGGCTCTACAATAGTAGTATACAAATGTACACAATAAGGCCGTGATGGCATACTCTAGGCTTATATGGTCTTACTGCTTCTGCTATGGCTCTACAATAGTAGTATACAAATGCACACAATAAGGCCGTGATGACGTACTCTAGGCTTATATGGTCTTACTGCTTCTGCTATGGCTCTACAATAGTAGTATACAAATGTACACAATAAGGCCGTGATGGCATACTCTAGGCTTATAGGGTCTTACTGCTTCTGCTATGGCTCTACAATAGTAGTATACAAATGCACACAATAAGGCCGTGATGGCATACTCTAGGCTTATATGGTCTTACTGCTTCTGCTATGGCTCTACAATAGTAGTATACAAATGCACACAATAAGGCCGTGATGACATACTCTAGGCTTATATGGTCTTACTACTTCTGCTATGGCTCTACAATAAACACGTTCCAGAATGACTTCGGATATTCCAAAACCAAAATTTCAGCAAATAACATTGAAAAATGAAATTCCTTGCCTAGAAAATAGAAGATTTTGGCAAGCTTTTATAAAAAGAGGTCCAATCAGCTAACGGGTGTAGGACTGCAGGCAACGTTTGTTGTATCATCGAGAAATCTGCTAAAACCAGTCAAATTTGAAATTGAAAATGAAATTCAAATTTGCCAGCTTGACCATTTTTAATGGCAAGAATTCAATTTGCTTATAACATGTTTGCCAAAGAGGAAAATATGGCATCATAAATAAGTGCAAGAAGCATTTACTTGCTGAACCCAACAGTATGTCAGCATTTGCCAACTTCCCTGCAACTCGGCATTTGCCAAACAAGAGAATTCCGGCATATGCCAGCTGAGAGGAAGTTGGCAAATGCCGACTTAGAGAATTCCGGCATTTGCCAGCTGAGAGGAAGTTGGCATTTGCCAACTCAGAGGAAGTTGGCATTTGCCAACTCAGAGAATTCCGGCATTTGCCAACTCAGAGGAAGTTGGCATTTGCCAACTCAGAGAATTCCGGCATTTGCCAACTCAGAGGAAGTTGGCATTTGCCAACTCAGAGAATTCCGGCAATTGCCGACCAAAACTGCTACAATCTAGGCTTTAGGTTTCTGTTACCAATGAACAACATTCAATAATAACTTTTTATTTTCAATCATGGTCTTCCTTGAAAATATTTTTTTTACAAAGCAAGAAGTTTCTCAATGTAATGGATTTATCTTGTTGTACACACAATACTTTTCTTTTCTTTTACGTATAAAATCAATTTCGTCAGAAATTATACTGTAATTACGGTAACAAATTGCAACCAAATACATATAATAAGACTGTCCTTGAATAACTTATCTATTTGAAATGACCAGTTATCGCTATTTTGAAATCGGTTGCATTCAAGTTATCACTTTAATAGCACACAATTGTCCTGACAAAATACATGTACTTGCCACAGCCACTGATTCTGAAATAAACAAACAAAACGTTAACAAAATACCGTACAGTTCCGAAAGTAGCGAGGTCGTTACTTTCGGATTGAGCAACCTTAAGTAACTGTTACTTTTGGGGGGGTCGCTACTTTCGGAGTGCTAAAATCGTTAACTTTTAGGAGCCATACCGTGTACAGGGTTCCCACTGACCTTGAAAAGTCAGTGAATTTGATTTTTTTTTTTTCAAGGTCAGGAAATTGTCAGGGAATTTTGATTTTGGTCAGGGAATGTTGTAATTTACCCAAAAGTCAGTGAAAAGTCAGGGAATTTATGTCAGCCTTCACAAAATCGATATGTACAGTGTAGCATAATTATGGGTAACATTTAGACAGATTGTGATCAATCATGATGAAAACTCACAAAAAAGTTTAAAAGTTGTCATTGACCTTATATGGTCCATGTAAATATATTTCTTCATACATATTACTGTACATACAGTACATACATAAAAAGACTATAGTAAATGTAAGTCGCACTGCAGGATATCATAGTAAAACAAGAGTACAATATGGTCAGTGAAAAATGGTTTTTGGTCAGTGAGAAGTCAGGGAAAAGCCAGATAATTTTATTTTTCCGGATGAGTGGGAACCCTGGTTATTTTTATGTCAAACGATTCTAGTATCCTGATCTCGAAAATCAGCACTTGTGCATAAGGCATATAGATCACACAATACACTACGCTATATAATATATGAGCAGTAGAGTTGCGCAGTGCAAAACTAAGGAATCACCTTAAATGCCCCCTCAGCCAGCTTCGGGGACATTTAATCACTAATATCCCTTGGTGCCATGATATTACTTATAATAAAACACTTGTGCTCGTTTATTCATGATCACAAATCAACCAATGTATGACATGCAGCACTCCACCGACGCAAATCACAGCTATACAATGTATACATGTACATGTATATTTGTGTAACAACACCTGTATGTGTTGTATAACCTGCTTAGCTGAAGTCTGCTCTCTCACTCTTCCTTCAATGAGGACGAGTGAGCTTTGCCAACTACATGTACATGTACATGCAAGGTACATGTACTAAACAAGTAGGGCCAGGAACGGTGATTCTCAATGCCCTTCCACCCAAAAAAGTAACATTTCTCTCTCTGGCTCTTATTGTGTACGTATACACCATTTAGGCTTTTTTTGTTCAGATATTTTAACAGCATGTACAATACGAACCAAGACCTGCTCAATCACATGAGTTCCCAGTGGCTCAGTGGTTAGAGTGCCTGACTGGTATCCAGGAGGTCACGGGTTCAAATGCCATCTGGGCTCAGTAAGAAACCTTACGAACTACATTACTAACAATTACCAAGCGACAAATTACCATATAACTTACAGTACAAACATGTACAATGTTGCGGGATAGCTTTACAATGAAATGGCTTATGATACTTGGACTTAAACTCACCATTGTCAAATATATCAATGATCCATAGCTCATGGTTGTACCTCAACCTGAAACAAACAAAAAGCATACATCGTCAATGTCTCTGATGACTACATTGTACATTCGTTCCCCCAGGGGGTGGGGATTTGTCCAGATTTCTCTGTCCCATTCCCATAACTTATAAACTAAATTGTATGTAAATTACTGGTACTAAAATAAAGTCTATGTTTCCCCATGTCTATGTCAGGGGGATATCATGTTTGAATGGACATTTGAACAAATCCCCCAACGTCCCCAGGGGTGGCACCCAGGGGTTTGACCGTCAAGTATAAACATGTATAACTACGATTGCTTCAAAATTCCAAAAAGCACATAACTTACCTGTCTAAGCAGGAATAAGTACAGTATGCTTATATTGCTCATTACATCATCCGGTTTCCAGGTCGGTTTCCATCATCTTACGTTGTCTACGACTACATGTAAGTCAAAGTAGGGCACGATATTAGAGTCGAGTAATACGTCTTCATGCTTCAAAAGAAGTAATTGCTTCGTTTTTCGTGAAAGACCATTGCTTTGGGGCTCGAGTAGTAGTAGGTGATGCCATCGGTTCGTTAGGGATGTCAGTAGATCGGGCATTTCATGGATTTAGAGCTACGCTTTCCTGGGTTCTTGTGTTCATTGTACGATCGATTGTCCGCTCGTTTTCCGACTGTTGTGTAGGCTGGCTCGTTACGAGACCATTGCTGTAGTTCGTTAAATACTTTTCACCAGTAAATAAGACGAATACCGTTCCGAAAGAACCGGGGAAAAATAAAAGAACAATTGAAGCTTGAGCATACAACAAACCAACCGTCAACATGGCGGCCGGGGAATAAACAGTCAGGCGTCACACGACCACTCCATATTTGGAACATATCCCCTGCAGCGTTTCACTCTGATTGGCTAGAACACGGTTTTGAGCGCCATTTTCTTGGTGTTGTAACGGTTCTAGAACGTGGAATGAAACTATAGAACTCTTTTAGTATTTTATCGTGGAATAATCACTCTTTTCTTCAACCAAATCCCTGGAGAACGACATGGAACAATGGTATGTGTGACAGAGTGCTGTTTATCTATAAACATACAGTGAAATTCAAGAATTTATGCTCATTTTAAAAGGTAAGATTCGATGCTGACATGAATTCCTGATCAAAGTTTCGATTGTATAATCGCAGTATAAAGCTTATACACATTCAGAATACGGTATAAAGCTTTAATACATAACGTCATAAGCTTAATATACAGCAGACATATATTTCCTGCCAAAAGTGTCTATAGACATCTACATGTACAATGTAGAATACATCTAGTGTCTATTATTGTCTATACTCAGTACACCAACCTTTTAAAGTGGCCACCCTCTATTAAGCGGCCTGTTTTAAAAGTCCCGAATCAGTGGAGTTTCACCCATATAAACTCTGCATAAATTTGCTACCTCTATTAAGTGGTATATGTACACTGTATATATACATAATATACTCTATATCCACTACATGCTGCTTACTAGTGCTGTATATAGACATTGCAATATATTTGTTTATAAATAATATAAACTATGTGTACCTCCCAAGAATGCACGATTTGATTGGTTGCTGAGCGTGTATTATTATGTAATAGATGCACAGAGCAGTGAAAACAATGCAGAAAGCCTATACTGTATACAGTATATATTTTATGTACAATTGCAGAATAGACAAATAGACACATACCATATATGTACTGTATGTACACTGACAGTATACATTAGCCGGAGAAAAAGCTGTCTCTCATCACGTACATCAATTCCTAGGTGGAATCAATGTATGCGATGAGAGACAGCTGTTAATTTTAATTCTCAGGCTATATGTACCGACAGTATACATATGATATAGTATATACAATGTATAGACAGTATACACCGAATCGAAATATGGCGACCAATTTGAATAACTATTGTTTTGGTCTGACCAACCTCGTGTTCACGTGGAAACACAAAAGCGTTTTCACATGAATGAGAGGTTGGTCAGTCAGGAACAAAGTTATTCAAATTGGTCGCCATATTTCGATTCGGTGTATAGCCATGCTATTTCAATTGTATATTACATACATGCCATGGTTCACTTTGCCTATTTACAAATTTGATTTCATATTTGACACTTTTCTGTTTTTCTTCAATAGAGTGAAGCATAAACAAATCTAACACAATCATGGTGCTTGGACAAATGGATGCAAAAGAGGTCAAAAAAGTGATAGCTACAATGTAGCACTAAGTGAACAGTCTACAAAATAGTATTGAAATATTTAATTTAAGTTAAGAATTATAGCTTAATATTATACCTTATTATTTTTGTCGTGCAATCGTCATTCAACGTTTTTTGAAATAGCGCATTGTATTTTAAATTCACTCGATATACAATATGCACAGGATTTTTTGTGGACAGATGAGGTTTGAGTGAATGAATACGAGGAAAAAATGACACAAGTGCATAGTACAGTCGAAGCTCTCGTAAGCGACCACTTCAGGAATTCGAAAAAGTGGTAATAACTAGATCAGAGCTGTTGTCGCTTAAATGAGACGGACCGCGCGCTGAAACAACATAGGCTGGTCGCTTATGAGAGCTTAATATTGCTGCGAGCCGCCAGGCGAGCAGCGAAACTAATCTTGATGGAGTTCCTGTGTCATGTTTGGTCATGTGGGATCTGGGACAAGGGTGGGAATGAGAATCAATAGATATATGGGAGGGAAATAGGTTTCTTGTAAGCTAGAACACATGACAGTAATAAAGTTATTATTATTATTATACTGCATTTTTATTATTTTATATTACCACTAATGTGCCTTGCTGACAAGGGACAGCTACATGTATGCATTGAAAGCTACATGTACGGCAGTGCACAACTCGCAGCACTTCACTTTCTACCAGAAACGACTAGTTTAAGCTCTTGTGATGTATTGTAATACGTAAGCACGATACCTGCACATTGCTACAATATTTAGTATGATGTGCACTTGCAAACAACGTTTCACACAACAATGCACATAGTTTGCGTCTAAGACTTATTGAAGAAGTTATTGAGTTATTGAGTATTTTTGGGATATGATCGATTTGTATGGATAATTCTGTGGGATTTGCTCAATGGAATAGAAATACACACTATAGTAATTTAACTTTTCGGTCTACGGATTATCTATAAAGTAGAATAGGCTATAAATAACCTTATGATGTATTATTTAATGTTCAATAAAAGCTTTTAAAATATTTCTTACCACTTGTTTCAATCTTATCTGAAATCTTGGCATATGCCGAAATCGTGAATGTTGGCATATGCCGAATTCGTGAATGTTGGCATATGCCGAATTCGTGAATGTTGGCATATGCCGAATTCGTGAATGTTGGCATATGCCGAATTCGTGAATGTTGGCATATGCCGAAATCGTGAATGTTGGCATATGCCGAATTCGTGAATGTTGGCATATGCCGAAATCTTGAATGCTGGCATTTGCCAAATTCTTGAATGTTGGCATATGCCGAAATCGTGAATGTTGGCATATGCCGAATTCGTGAATGTTGGCATATGCCGAAATCTTGAATGCTGGCATTTGCCAAATTCTTGAATGTTGGCATATGCCGAAATCTTGAATGCTGGCATTTGCCAAATTCTTGAATGTTGGCATATGCCGAAATCTTGAATGCTGGCATTTGCCGAAATCGTGAATGTTGGCATATGCCGAAATCTTGAATGCTGGCATTTGCCAAAATCTTGAATGGGACTGGCAATATAATAACTATGTACCATTTATGGTCCAAACAACAGTTTCTATAGTTTAATTTTGAGAACAGAAACAATTTTAGCTGAAAAAAATATCAAATCGGCAAATCAAATAAGATGTCTTCAATATTTGCTAAAATGGATAAAATAACCAGCAAAAAATTGAAAAGTCTCTCGAAAAGTGCTGGGAAATCTAACTTTGGAATATCCGAAGTCATTCTGGAACGTGTTAATAGTAGTATACAAATGCACACAATAAGGCCGTGATGACATACTCTAGGCTTATATGGTCTTACTGCTTCTGCTATGGCTCTACAATAGTAGTATACAAATGTACACAATAAGGCCGTGATGACATACTCTAGGCTTATATGGTCTTACTGCTTCTGCTATGGCTCTACAATAGTAGTATACAAATGTACACAATAAGGCCGTGATGACATACTCTAGGCTTATATGGTCTTACTGCTTCTGCTATGGCTCTACAATAGTAGTATACAAATGTACACAATAAGGCCGTGATGACATACTCTAGGCTTATATGGTCTTACTGCTTCTGCTATGGCTCTACAATAGTAGTATACAAATGTACACAATAAGGCCGTGATGGCATACTCTAGGCTTATAGGGTCTTACTGCTTCTGCTATGGCTCTACAATAGTAGTATACACAACAAGAACGAGAAGAAATGCTCTTTAAAGTTTGATGTTGGATTTCGGGATGCTTGATTTACACATTTAGACAGTCAAGACGGATCATTCTAAAGTCATGTCTGAGACTTTCAAGGTGAATGTATTAATCCTCACGGTGCATTTCCAAAGGGTTTCAGTATTTATGTGTGGACAGACAAAAAAGATTCTTGATTAAAAAAAATATGTTTTCAAAACATAAACGTACATTGTACATGTATATATGTATATGACCTGTGGATGGGCAGTCACACGAAATATCACCACAGATCACTCCCTGGGTATCCCCCCCCCCCCCCCCCCCCCCCCTGGTTCAAGTAAATAATAATAATAATAATAATAATAATAATATTAATAATAATAATAATAATAATGATGATGATGATGATGATGATGATAATAATAATAATAATAATAATAATAATAATAATGATGATGATGATAATAATAATAATAATAATAATAAATATATTTAATTTTTTAATATATAATTTAATACTTATATAGCGCAAAATACTTACATGTAAATATGATCTAATGCGCTTTACAGAATCAAAATAAAAACAATATTCCTGAAGCCAAGCTTCTACGATGCGATATCCTATTACAATGTACTGAGTTCAGCAGACCAGGGTTTCTGTCTTGTTTAGAATTGACTTTACTTACTAATTAAATTTAGTTATTAGGTACCCTGCGAGCAGAGTCTTTTAAAAAAGAAGACTCTGCTCGCAGGGTAGTTATTAGGATATGTGTCTGCCATAAAAAAAATATATCTTACTTGATGTGAGCAGGTGTAGTTCCACAACACCCTCCGACAATGTTGACCAAACCATCGTGTGCAAACTGCTGTAAATATCACAAAGGAATTCCCTTTTATCAAATATGATACTTCTAAACTCCCATTAACTGCACTCCTTGGGGGAGAGGGACTCGGGGCGAGGGGAAATCTAAAATATCATGTGATTTTCCATACCCTATCCAGACCAAGGCCAGGAAAACTATACCCTATTGCAACTTGTCGCATTTTGAAAAGCTACGTTAATTAAGCAACCTTCAAGAACTATAGTTACAATTTCGATATTTTCACTAGTTCTCTGCAAAAACAATACCCTATCCCAGACCTAAAGAGCTTGAAAACCACACCCTATACTCGGGAATATCGCCCCTGACACAGTAAGAGTACGCCCTGGACACAGTAATTAATGAACTCATCAATATTTATTAGTTACAAAATTAGAGGGGGTGGGGGACAAAAAGGGTGTGAACAAGGGGGGACTAAATCGCCATATTAAGTTAAGCCACTAGATTAAGATAGATAAACAATTACTTGTACATTTAAACCCCTAGGTAAATACGTTTAGATAAAGGATGAATGTAGTACCTTTAGTTGATGAGCAGTTGTCTCAGGAGTTTCGTCATAACCACCAAATGTATTAGGAAGACCTACAGAGCCATGGTGTTAATAATACATACACAAACCCACAAGAGAACTGGTAATTCAACAAACAAACAAACAAACAAAGACAGACACAATAAATTTACTGATTTTCCTACTTTTTGAATGGCTACATGTACAATGTACATGTATGTACATGTGAACATGGCAATCTTATCTAAATTGATATATATTTGATGTTCTTGTAATGATACAGACAATAGCCATACCTGCATTTGGATAGCATAGTACAAATTTATCAGTGAAGGATCCTACAGATTCAATAAATGGCCTCATTTCAACAGCACCAAGAGCACAGTTGAGGCCGATGCTGAAATAAGATAACAAGAGTGAGTGTTAGACACTGATTCACTCCACTTTAATGACATTTGATAGACATGTAGACATGTTGCATGCAATATTAGTAGAGGTAATCATACGGTTTCGAGTTCAATTTGGAAATAATTTGCAGAAGTGATTTTTAGGGCGAGTGCAATTTGAGCTCTTTGAAAAACACACGAGTGCAAATTATTCCAAATTGAACGAGAAATCGTATGATTACCAATTAATAATATTCATGAAAAAAAAGTAATTTGCACTGCAGTGCATATTAAAGGTAATTTGCACTGCAGTGCAAATTACTTTTCAACTGCACACCACACTGCAGTGCAAATTACTTTTCAACTGCACTACTCTAAGCCAATCAGAATCGAGTATTTTTTTCATGTATATTATTAGATTAGGTATCTGCCTGGCTCCTCATAGGCGACAGAGCCACAGGGGCAGTGGTGACGTGGTCTCTAACCCTCCACTTTTGAGACCGCTCCACTGCCTACTGCAGTATGTACATTTTGATTGCATTCAGTGTACAGTGTGCATTGAAGTCATACTATATTACACCAGACAACAAACAGACTTACCACATTGGGTCAGAGTGTGATACACTGACAACAAAAGCCTCTGTTGTCTGGCCTGAAAGTGTACGACCACTTTTATCTACTATTGTACCAGATATCTAAAACGAAAATGATTGCAGTTTTAGCGTTTTTGTATGGATGAAAATGTTGGTGTGGTACGTGGCTTGACTTTCATTGTTGAATTGGAAAAACATGTACATGTACATTTATCTCATGGATCGGTCAGTACACATACATGTACATGTAATACTGACATTAAATTTACTGGCCAAGCGTTCGGTCAAGATGACTGGAAATTGGCCTTGTTCTTTCATAGTGTATCTATGGACCATCAACTTCTTCTCCGTCCATATAAAACACACACACAAAGGAATCAGACAAAATCCAGTCACCTTGACCTAGCTCACACTATGGACCTTTCAGTAATTTCCCAGAATGCTTTGTGAACATGATTCTGCGCGCGCAAGCGAGGTCAGGGGTAAAAAATATTTAGAATTGATCGTGTTTTGAGGAAAATATGACTACTGTAACGAATCAAGAACAGAATAAAAATATTTATTTGCTTGAGAATTTGCATATATCTTTGTAATTCTTCTTACGCACTTTCAATTTAAAAGTCTAAGTTTTTTACTGAATTTCTTCATTCTCTCTTAACATTTTCAATCTATTTTGTACCCTGACCTCGCTTGCGCACGCAGAATCATGAAGCATTCTGGGAATCTACGGAAAGGTCCATTAAATGACACAAAGCTGCAGGGAAAATACTTGAACTTTATAAAGAACTGACTTTGTATTAATTAAAATGTTAATTTGCTACCAATATTATTATTTCTTTAGCTCGCATGAATTAAGCTGCTTCATTTCACCAGGCAGGTTCTGGCTGGCACGTTAGTTAATAACAATGGCTTATAACATCACCCCAAATATTGCAGTAAAGTACTGTATGTGTATGTTGTTATACTTACAAAGATTGGGACTTTCTTGTATTCTTTATCAAAAAGTTGATTTATTGCAAACAATGCAGCCTTAGTAAACATAAAATATGAAACTGTTAGTAGCTATACTTACATTGCAATAGACCTTTTTACCGATACGGCGGCCATTTTGGATTCTATTGTTTTGGCTAAAACATTATGGGATGCTCGGGGTGCAAATGACCCAAAAACTGTAGAGAGTGGAGTCGCGTCAATATATTATTTTTCTATGTCACTCTAGCCATAGTGTTGTATGACTTAATATCTACATGTGTTGTGTATTGTTGTATAATTTTGTACAAATTCATTGCCTTAAATTAGGTTTTCGTTGGTTTTCGTAGTTTTTCATGGCCAAATGGTTACTAGCTTGCACCCTGGGCATCCCATAATTTCTCCATAATTCAAGATGGCCGCCGTATCGGTAAAAAGGTCTATTGGTCTATACACTAGTTAATTATCATTACCACATATTACAATGTTAATTACAATCCCAAACTTTCTAGGAATAATTATTAAAGCTCAAAGATTTCTAAAGTTGGAATTCTTATGCATTCGACCATATGTATTTCCAAATGGTGGTCAAATGTCTCACAAATATGTCAAACTCATATGAAGTTACATGGCTATGAAGTCTCCATATGCCTGTGAATTCAAATTCAGTGACATGGCCGTGAAGTCAATGTGACTGACTTGGCTATGAAGTCACTGTGACAGGGCAGTGAAGTCACAGTGACATGGCGGCTGTGAAGTCACTGTGACATGGCGGCTGTGAAGTCACTGTGACATGGCTGTGAAGTCAGTGACATATGGCTGTGAAATCAGTGACATGGCTATGAAGTCACTGACTTGGCTGTGAAGTCATTGTGACATGGCTATGAAGTCACTGTGACTTGGTTGTGAAGTCACTGACATGAATGTGAAGTCACTGTGACATGACCCTGAAGTCACTGTGACTTGGCTGTGAAGTCATTGTAACATGGCTGTGAAGTCACTGTGACTTGGCTGTGAAGTCACTGACATGAATGTGAAGTCATTGTGACATGACTGTGAAGTCACTGTGACATGGCTGTGAAGAAGTCACCGTGACATGGCCGTGAAGTCATTGTGACATGGCTGTGAATTCACTGTGACATGGCTGTGAAGTCACCGTGACATGAATGTGAAGTCACTGTGACATGACCCTGAAGTCAGTGACATGAATGTGAAGTCACTGTGACATGAATGTGAAGTCACTGTGACATGAATGTGAAGTCATTGTGACATGAATGTGAAGTCACTGTGACATGAATGTGAAGTCACTGTGACATGACCCTGAAGTCATTGTGACATGAATGTGAAGTCACTGTGACATGACTCTGAAGTCACTGTGACATGACTGAAGTCACTGTGACATGGCTGTGAAGTCACTGTGACATGGCTGTGAAGTCAGTGACATGGCTGTGAAGTTACTGTGACATGGCTGTGAAGTCAATGTGGTTTGGCTGTGAAGTCACTGTGACATAGGTATAAAGTCAATGTGCCTTGGCTGTGACATCAGTGACATGGCTGTGAAGTCACAGTGACATGGCTATAAAGCTTCCACCATGATCATGACACAGTTGTGAAGTCATCATTACATGGCCTTTCACCTGACATGCAAATTTTTAGAATGTTCATATACTGTAATGGCCGCTAGATGACCATACATGTATAATGGCTGTGTTACGACTGTGTACGTGCTTTTTTATATAATGGCCATGGTACGAAACTCATAATCTAACCTTTGAATTCGCAGTATCAAAGATTGTTTCAACCAATAGTATATCTGATCCACCATCCAGCAGTCCTCTGGCTTGTTCAGTATATGCCTCCACAAGTTGGTCAAAAGCTGTTGAAATGGAAGTCATACATTGTTTTTCTCCATCTACTGCATTGTTAGTAATACAAACTTAATCAATTAGAAACCTACTTATATTTCTGAATCCAGGGCATTCTACTGAAGGTGATATAGACAGTGTTCTGTTAGTTGGTCCCAAAGCACCAGCTACAAATCTTTCAACACCTTGGAAAAATAATATACAAACTCAATTGTTAACAACGGTAATCATTGAGTATCAATAAATAATCTTTGACAAATAAGAACAGTCTAAGTGACTTGTGATGAAAATCCAAACTCTCCTCAGGAATTCAAAGACCCTCAAGGAGAATTTTAATTTTAATCAGAGATTATGCACTTATATGTTGTTCTTGCAGGGACCCCATTCAATACTCCCATTTCGAATTTGTTTAGACACCGCTGTACTCCTTGACAAAAGACGCGTTTGCTCAGGCTTAGCCTCAATCCAGAGAATAACCCGTGCAATTAAAAATGGTTCCCATTGTTGAATGTCAACACTTTTTCGCGTTCTCGTTGGTATTTGTGAATAATTTACACTGAATTGAGGCTAAGCCTGAGCAAATGCGTCTTTTGTCAAGGACAGCGGTCATCGCTTAACAACTCGAAACTGGAGTATTGCTTATCCAGTATACATTACAGTAATGTGTAATTCCACCCAGATTAAGTTCATTATTTACACCAAGCCCATTTTTGATTAGTAGATGTATGAAGTTTTTTATTTAACGCAAATTTGAAAGAGACTGACTGCATGACATGATTCTACTCAAATGTACCTGTAGATGTGGTGACATCCAAAGCAGCTCTCTTGGCAATTTCTGCTGATGTCTTGTTCATTTTATAAACCTATTAAAAATATTAACAATGTACATGAGGCTCCTGCAGGGGTGTAGCCAGGATTTTCCATTGGGGGTCACACTCCATACAATGTATATCGTTCACCACCAAATCCCCCCTCCCCTCCTCAAACACTGTGACCTCCCCCTGCCTACGCCCCTGTCCTGTAACTTAATAACTACATTGTAATTTTCAAGACACTTTGAGTCATGCACACTCACTACTTACCATATCTTCAAGACCATAATCAGCCTGCGCAACACTTGTTCCACTAAAGGTGTTAGTCTCAATGAAGTCAGCACCTGCCTCCAAGTAGGCCTATCAATGACATTAGAGTAATTTAAGAACTTGTTTATTCTCTGTCGATCACTCTATCTTGCTTTGGGGGGGGGGGGGGGGGGGGGGGGGGGGGGGGGGGGGGGGGGGGGGGGGGGGGGGGGGGGGGGGGGGGGGGGGGGGGGGGGGGGGGGGGGGGGGGGGGGGGGGGGGGGGGGGGGGGGGGGGGGGGGGGGGGGGGGGGGGGGGGGGGGGGGGGGGGGGGGGGGGGGGGGGGGGGTTACTTATTTGAATGGGGTCACTAATTTAACATATTTTTTACCTCAGGGGAGGGGAGTGGTGAAGCTGAATGGGTTTGTTTGAAGCTGGCCGCCCTTATGACATACATGCATGTAGCTCATTATATTTATTAATTGGTGTGATACTAATAATTAATAATAATAATAATATAGAGTGGCACACCTTATGGATGTCGTAAATGATGTCAGGTCTGGTGAGACTAAGTAAGTCATTGTTGCCCTTCAGACTTTTTGCATGGTTTTTGAATTCACTTCCTAAAAAAAACAATAGAGTAAAATACATGTACAGGTATGTCATATTAAAGCCACTGAGGGTGTCACTAGTGGAATATAAGCATTTAAACACAAGCATTACGTATCATTCACTCTTGAAAATAGTACATAACATGTACGTGTAAGCACCACAGTAAGTCTGACACCATCCCTCCTGTAACTCCCAATAACCATTGTTGCCCCCACCCACCCAGCTCCTTTCCACAGGAGCTAATTAAATATACCTACATATATGATCCTTCATTAGACTGATTCCATAAGTTGCTGTTTTCGCTTGGTGAGCGAAAGTCAGAATCAATTGACAAAGAGCGAACAGACCGACTTATGGAATCAGTCTAGATCCTTCATGTATTCTGTGCCACTGAGATCACTGCACTGTAAAGACAATTTATTTGAAAAGCCACCCCACTCCCTCCCCCCAAAGTGGTACACTTTACCACTATATACTTAAAGTTGGGAGCCTGTGACATATCAGGGCCGTATCCACCAGTTTTTGAGTGGTCCGGTTTTCAAAATCGGAAAAAAAAAAAATTATCACTCAAGACACACACCATCCCACAACACTGTTTGATTCGAAAAGTGGTCCGGTTGAAACCAGACCAACCGTACTGGCAGCTACAGCCCTGCATATTACATGTATACAGTGTAGTGTAGGTCTGTAGCACATAGTGTATGTGCTGTAATGCTGATTCGACAATTTGTGACAGAAGAAAAATAGAAATAATGAACAATAATCATTCCTCGAGTGGAGGTGATGAGTAGTGGTGGATATTTACCGAGCCGCAAGTCCTCGAGTGGTGAGGTACATGTAACTATCTACAACTACTCACCAACACTGTGGGGGATAATTGTTTTAGTATTTACCAAATCAGTTGGATAAAAAATGGCACTTTAATAAGGTTTAGAACCTCAATAACCTTAATATTAACTAATAATATTCATGAAAAAAATGCTCGATTCTGATTGGCTAAGAGCAGTGCAGTTGAAAAGTAAATTTTTTTTTTTTAATGAATATTATTAATTGGTAATTGGTAATTTGCACTGGTGTTTTTTTCAAAGAGCTCAAATTGCAATCACTCGCCCTACGGGCTCATGCAATTTTGATACTCTTTGAAAAACACACTCGCAATTATTTCCAAATTGAACTCGAAACCGTATGATTACCTCTACTTATAATAAGAAAATATTATTTTCTTATTTTAAGATAACTTATATTTTCACTCTCTGATTACTTGGGCTTCCTGTGGTATGCCAGAGTTGAAAAATATATTATCCTTCTTTAACAATAGAGTAGACAAATAAAAAGAAAATAAACAAATACAGTGTGAGGATATAATAACAATAAACAAATCAATAACCAAACTAGTGCTTAGCCGAAAATATACTCATTCTAGAACTGTCTAGCGTTTCGCAATGAAGCTGACTAAAGTACAAACCAATTAAGCTTATGTACATGCACATCACTGTTTATAGTGTTGTATTACCAAAACTTACCTCTAAAGTCCGCCTCTTCTAGATAATAACCCTGGATCATAGTCCCCATACCACCATCGAATACCATAATCCTTTTCTTTAAACAAGCTTCTATTCGACTTCTAACGTCTGCACACAAAAAGAGTGTATTGATATTGCTTGCATTGATAGCGTGATGGGGTCATCGTGATAGTAAAAACCCGGCATTTACCGAACAACCAACTTACCCATCTTCGCATCGCACGTTTGTCCAGCGATGACAGTTGGAGCCATTTTAGCAGCTCGATTAGTAAATCGATGGTTGATCAATCGAAAGGAAGGTAAAAAGCGTAGATTTTTGTACAGACTGTCAGAGTTGTCTTACAGTTCCACGCACATTGCACATACACACCACTTATGCCAATATATATCTATATTCACCTCTGAAGAGAGGAATCTGGGTACGAATACGAATACTCTCGACCAATCACAATCGAGTAATCAAGGCCACGTATTCCAATATGGCGGAAGACTTCATCAAAAATAACTAAGACTAAAGCTAAATATAATGGGGAAAATACAACACATATACCATTGGTGATACACTTTTGTCATAATGGAAACAGAACTTGCTAGATTCCGTTCACAAAAAGCCCAGGAATACAGCTCACAAAAGCAGGCACGCGGGACATTTAAAGTACCAGAATGCATGAATACATTTCTAGGCTATTTCTCTACGATAGACATGAGCCTTGACAAGTGGATTTTAGCCTTGAAGATTGTGTTCTGGTTGGTTCTATGGAAAGTGTTCATACTACTGGAGTTTGGGACTGTGTTCTTCATGTTGTCGATGTTTTATTGGGTGTACGCGAGCATGTCTTGTGGCAGTAGAAAGCAATGGGAGCCCAGTGCATATTCTGTTTTCAACAAAGATTTTGAAACCATCGATGGCACGTTTACCGCAGAGCAGTTTGAAAGAGAGTTAAAATTTGGCCCTGGTGCTGTTTCGAATAACTGAACAGGATTCAGCATCAAATCGAACTATCGATCATTCGATAATTCCCGGCGTATGCAATCGATAAATAATCGATAGTTAATCGATGTACCGAATTTGTGGCCTTCTGTCGATTGGAATATCGATCAATTCAATTTCTTGACTGGGGTTGGTAACGTTACCTGACATATATAGGGGCATCTGACATACAGGGGTGCTAGGGAGGGGAGGGGTCAGGTCCAGATCCAACGTTACCTGACATATATAAATGTAGGGGCATCTGACATATAGGGGTGCTAGGGAGGGGAGGGGTCAGGTCCAGATCCAACGTTACCTGACATATATAGGGGCATCTGACATACAGCCTGGGTGCTAGGGAGGGGAGGGGTCAGGTCCAGATCCAACGTTACCTGACATATATAGGGGCGCCTGACATATAGGGGTGCTAGGGAGGGGAGGGGTGGTTCAGATCCAACGTTACCTCCCCAGTGCCACTATATGTCAGGCAATCACCCCTCCCCTCCCTAGCACCCCTATATGTCAGGCACCCCTATATGTCAGGTGCCCCTATGTCAGGTAACGTTACCAATATAGCTGAATTTCTTCGCGGTATCCAAACACCATAGCTGCCAAATGTAATCAATATCAATCGACGAGGACAAAATTTGTGACCTATCAATAATTGGCTATGGATTGACCAATACCAATCACTCATTAGCAATTTATTGATTGCATACACCAGGATAATAGTCCCTTTTCGCATTCACAGATACCATTGTAAAACCGCTGCACTTATTGACATCAGACGCATTTGTACAGGGTTAGCCTCGAGTCAGTGTAAATTATTCACAAATATCAACAAGAACACGAAAAAATGTTGACATGAAACAATAGAAACATTTTTGAATTGTACGGATTGTTTTCTGAATCGAGGCTAAGCCTGTACAAATGTGTCTTGTCAAGGACAGCGGTCATCTCTAAACAACGCGAAACTGGAGTAATATAATAATGATATAGTAGTATTGCATGTGTTCATAATCAGCAATCGATCAGACAGCAAAGTAACAAACTTGCCACGCCTGTCTCTAATAACATGATCCTAAATAATTCATCATATTATTTGCCAAATACAGGTCTGGAAAGTGCCTCGTTTAATATCACTGTAAATAGTTCTACTGCTGACGTAATAAATGTAGATGTAGATATATAAAGTGTTCAAGATCCAGACTTTTGACAATTTTATTTGTACCAAACCCTCCTAGCTACCAACAGAATAGAGATTTTTAGATTTTTTTTATGACAAAAGAATCTCCTTTTTTACTCATTGTTTTATTGGGATTACTGTAATTCATTTTATGTATTCTTTAACACTCTTGTGTACTCTCTACCTATACTTGTACATACAGTCATTCCCAAAAAGGTTGTCCAGATGAAAAGACTACAGTACTACAATAAAGTCACGTGATTCATTATGTTTTCAATTTCTGTGCGGACTGTGCGTGGAACTGTGAGTTGATACCAGCGCCATTACATTCAGTTCTCACAATGCTGTGTACTTTTGCATCTCAAATTGAATTTCATGAGAGGAAATTGAATATACATAATGAATCACGTGACTTTATTGTAGTACTGTAGTCTTTTCATCTGGACAACCTTTTTGGGAATGACTGTATATACTGTAGCTAATTGCATAATCGTTGTCGGGTTGAAAATCATGAAAGCTATGACCCAAAAGGAATTCTGGGAAATTAAAACTCTCAAACAACACCGTCAGATCATCGACCTTTTTATCCAGACTTGTAGGATCTTAGTTAAATAGCTCATATACCTTCAAAACTACAAGAACATTGAATATATCTGCATGTAATGCAGGTCATGAACTGATTTCCCATCCATCCTTGTGGTCCTTCTATGATTTTCAACCCAACAACGATTATGCAATTAGCTATATATGTACGTACTCTACTTAGTACTATACCAGATGCAGTATTAAATCCAGCCCTCAAAGGACTAGTGTGAGAGGAATTGGAAGAGGAGGGGCTCCCTTCCCTCCACCTTTCCCTTCTCGCCAACTGCTGGAGAGTTGGCTAAACAGGCTTATATTCATTTTGACAAAAATAAGTAGAGTGATTCCAATAAATCTGGGCACTACTAATTAGCTGTCAGTGATATGCAAAGGAACAAAAGAAAACAAAAGAGTGTGTGTCTAATAGTGTGTATTGGTGTAGTTAGTAATGCCCAGGTTTATTGGAATCACTATACTGTTTCATAACTACTATACTGCTCACATACTCCGAGTACCATAGGCTACTTGTATACTCTATGTATGAATCAATGAGAGAGAGAAGTGAACCTCTGGTAGAATTGCCTAGCAACCTCATTTAAACAAGCATGATTTTATTCAAGGGAGCATCAAAGCTTTCTTTTGCTATTGGAGAACAAGTTCAAATCATTTGAGGTCAGTGTGACCTCGGGTCAAATATTAAGTAATTATTGGATGAGGTTGAACAAAATATTGTGGTTTGTCAGTGGTGAGCAGATTAATTATTTGCCGATAGACACTGACAAATCACAATATTTTGCAAAAACCGAGTTCAATAATTGTTTTATCATTGAAATTATTTTGAAAAACCTCAAGGAAACTTTAAATTGATGAGGACTTATACGAAGGTGGACAAACTGCGCATCAGCAGACCATTATTTGCAGCAAAACAACTTTGTACAGTAATGCACATCAGCAGACCATTATTTGCAGCAAAACAACTTTGTACAGTAATGCACATGAGCAGACCATTACTTGCAGTTCTCTCGGCCAATCAAAATGACAGAAAAAATAGTTTGAATGATGACTGATATGAGTAATGTATGTGTTCACCATGTATCTAGCCAATTGTGTTGCACACATGTACATGTATTATTATTTAATGACATTTGAAACTATAAACAAATCACATGCTTGTTCAAAGTCTGTGTAGTAACCAAGGCTGTGGCGTGGAAGTCTAGTTACTAGGCCATCCCTCATTACAGTGAGGACACACTAACCGGAACCACTTGAGCAAAACTGACCAATCAGATTACACCTGAAAATAATCACATTCCAACAAAAGTTGTCTGGGCCAATCAGCGTTATAGTCATAATGATGATTGACGCAGATGACTTTTGTTGGAATGTGATTATTTTCAGGTGTAATCTGATTGGTCAGTTTTGCTCAAGTGGTCCCGGTTAGTGTGTCCTCACTGTAAAACATAGAGTGAGTCCAGTTGAATGCCTGGAACACAGAGCATTGCTCACACATACAGTCTGTATATCATACAATTTTAAAAAGCAGACACTTGACACAATGACTTGAATTTTTTTGGTGACAACACTTAATACTCTGCATAACTAGTTAACGTAAAACATTAATTTTTCAGTCCATAGTGTTTGTAGATCATGCAGTGTTATAAATCCCACTGTTACAATTACGTTTATTCATTTGCTCTTGTTATGAAATCAACTATTAGTCTATGGATAACTATGATTGCATAATCCAATTTGGACCTACATGTACATGTACTCTGAATGACGTGGCTATGACATGGCCGTTACATAGCCGTACGTGGCACAGCCATTCAACTGACATGGAAAAGGGTGGTATGACTGTGTGTCAGTACAGTCTAACGACCATATCACTATTGAAAAACGACCATATCACAACTGCATATGTATAACGACCATGTCACTACTGTGTACTGTAACAACCATGCATATCACTACATACATGTACATGTAACTGCACATCTATAATGACCATGTCAACACTACTGCATAACGACCATGTCACAACTGTACATTTTGTATAATGTCATGACATATTAAGCCTGGTCCTCACTAGCGACATAAGCACAAGCAACATACACAGACTCAGAACACCATGCATTTATGCCAGAGGTGTGACAAAAGACAAGCACCGTTACAGTGTGGACACTCGAACCGTGAACACTTCAAGTTTTTTTCGAACTTTTTTTTCCGAACTTTCTATTGCCTCATAGCCTTTCAAATGGAGAATTGAGTTTAAATACACTTAGTGATCAAAATAAATCATTTTTCTGATCAATTTGCTCAATCGATTATTTATATATGTGTGTTAGAAAAAAACTATGTGTTCACGGTTCGAGTGTCCATACTGTAATGATCAATGCATTTAATACTGAGTCTATGTATGTTCCTTGTGCTTATGTTGCTAGTGAGGACCAGGCACCTTTATACAATGTACATGTATGACCATCTGACGATGTACAGTAATGGTCATGATATGATCGAAAATGGATCAAATTCTGTAAGATTACCATTCATTGATTGATTGATTGATAGCACAAGGAAAACAGTTGTTATTTGCCTGACAATCAATGCAAACTACTCTGAGACAGTAGACCTGTACATCTTTCTAAACAATCTTGTTTGGTATAAAAGTGAATGACGTATTTTTGTACAATTTGTATGGAATTACTCTGCTTGCTGGAGGTACATCTTATTAGCTTGCAGCTTCAAACAGCATTTTTATCGCCTGTGAAAAGATGAAGAGAGACATGTATTTCAGTCGAGATTCTAGATAATCTTGCAGTGACCCCTTCAGTTTGCTCAAAAAATACAATAATATTGTAAATATTGAGTTTACGGTGCGATACAAACAAGTGAGTGTCATCACCAGAAAGACACCAGAGATTGTTGTAGATGGCTTTCTTTGAACATTGCAATTGAATAACATGAGTGTTTCTAAATATTCACACAATTTGAAAACTCTGCAGCCTGTGTGACTGCATGTGGTTATAGAATCGTGTTATGATTGAGTGGGAAGTATACGTAGTTTCATGTATGGTACAGGTTTTGCCGAGTGATGACCGTACCATGTCCAAGCATTCAGATTGGTTGAGCAATGATTTTGCACAAATGCTGTGATTGGTTGAATAGATGTCTTCGATTCTGTACCATAGGTTTCCTACTAATACGAAAATGACTCTATCTACAACCACTGCCATTTTGTGATCATGCTACAATGTACATGTACATGTATGTGTACTATTTCTCACAGGGACATTATTATTATACTTCTGGAGCAGTTTTGTACACTGTGCCTTTACTGAGTGACATCAGTCCACAAAAACAACATCTCTAGCCGGCCGCCCTACAGTATATGGTATATACTAACCCTTTGCATAGCAGCTATCCAAGCAAGAGCACGTTTTTTCTCTGCTTCTGGTGTCAGGACGCCATGCAGACGAACCTCCATGACAGCACCACTGTCTTTGTACTTCAAGACAATACCAGTGACATGTTCACCTACATTGTAACATTGTAACATGTAAACAACAGTAGGTCATGGCTGCTTACATGTACATGTAGACTGAGGTTAAAACACAATGTAGAATTTAAAGTCATCCATCCACCCATAGAATACAATATATATATTTTTAAATACAGTGTACATGTACATTTACCGCCGATTCCGATGAAACGCGACCACCTAGACTTTGAGGATTGAGTATGTAGTTTGCATTAGGTGGACGTCAATGACGTGAATCATCAAAGTATGAATAGTTTTCGCTCAATAATTCAATTGTATCGTTTATTATTAGCCATTTCCTACAACACTAAACCAATATGAAAGTTATTCTAGCACGTTAGAGCTTAATCTAATTCCGCCTATTAAAGCAATGTATAAACTCAATCCTCAAAGTCTAGGTGGCCGCGTTTCATCGGAATCGGCGGTAAAAATAATATAATACAGCAAATATATTTTAATGTACAGCACTAAGAGTACAGTGGGTGTCTGCTTACAGTGGGTGTCTTCTTACAGGAGGTGTCTGCTTATAGGTGTCTGCTTACAGTGGGTTTCTGGGTACAGTGTGTTTCTGCATACAGAAGGCGTCTGTTTATGGGAGGTGACTGACTCATTACAGTGGAAGTCTGTTTCAAGGAGGTGTCTGCTTATAGGTGTCTGCTTACAGTGGGTTTCTGGGTACAGTGTGTTTCTGCTTACAGGAGGTGTCTGGATCTACAGTGGCTGTCTGCATACAGAAGGTGTCTGTACAGCGGGTGTCTACTTACAGTAGGTGTCTGGATACAGTGGGTGTCTGGGTACAGTGGGTGTCTAGGTACAGTGGGTGTCTGCTTACAGTGAGTGTCTGCTTACAGTGGCTATCTGAATACAATGGGTGTCTGGATACATTGGGTGACTGCCTACAGGTGTCTACTTACAGTGTGTTTCTTTGTATAGTGGGTGTCTGCTTACAGTGGGTGTCTGTTTACGGAAGGCACGTCTACTTACAGTGTGTTTCTTTGTATAGTGGGTGTCAACTTACATTTGTACAGTGTGTGTCTGCTTACAGGTGTCTACTTACAGTGGGTTTCTTTGTACAGTGTGTGTCTGCTTACAGGTGTCTGCTTACAGTGGGTGTCTGCTTAGAGTGTGTGTCTGCTTACAGGTGTCTACTTACAGTGTGTTTCTTTGTATAGTGGGTGTCTGCTTACAGTGGGTGTCTGTTTACGGAAGGCACGTCTACTTACAGTGTGTTTCTTTGTATAGTGGGTGTCAACTTACATTTGTACAGTGTGTGTCTGCTTACAGGTGTCTGCTTACAGTGGGTATCTGCATACAGGTGTCTGCTTACAGTGGGTGTCTGCATACAGGAGGTGTCTGCTTACAGTGGGTGTCAGCATACAGGAGGTGTCTGCTTACAGTGGGTTTCTGCTTAGAGTGTGTGTCTGCTTACAGGTGTGTACTTACAGTGGGTTTCTTTGTATAGTGTGTGTCTGCTTACAGGTGTCTGCTTACAGTGGGTATCTGCTTACAGGTGTCTGCTTACAGTGTGTGTCTGCTTAGAGTGTGTGTCTGCTTACAGGTGTCTACTTACAGTGTGTTTCGGCTTAGAGTGGGTGTCAGCATACAGGTGTCGGCTTACAGTGGGTTTCTGCTTAGAGTGGGTGTCTGCTTAGAGTGGGTGTCTGCTTAGAGTGGGTGTCTGCTTACAGTGGGTGTCTGCTTACAGTGGGTTTCTGCTTAGAGTGGGTGTCTGCTTAGAGTGGGTGTCTGCTTACAGTGGGTGTCTGCTTACAGTGGGTTTCTGCTTAGAGTGGGTGTCTGCTTAGAGTGGGTGTCTGCATACAGGAGGTGTCGGCTTACAATGGATGTTTGACTAGAGTGGGTGTCTGCATGTATATAGGAGGTGTCAGCTTACAGTGGGCGTCTGCTTACAGTGGGTGTCTGCTTACAGTGGATGTTTCAAGTTTATTACAAGAGATAACAATTAAATGTCTGCATACAGGTGTCAACTGCTTAGAGTGGATGTCTGGTTAGAGTGGGTGTCTGGTTAGATTGGATGTCTGGTTAGAGTGGATGTCTGGTTAGAGTGGGTGTCTGGTTAGAGTGGATGTCTGGTTAGAGTGGATATCTGGTTAGAGTGGATGTCTGGTTAGAGTGGGTGTCTGGTTAGAGTGGATGTCTGGTTAGAGTGGGTGTCAACTGCTTAGAGTGGATGTCTGGTTAGAGTGGGTGTCTGGTTAGAGTGGGTGTCTGCTTAGAGTGGGTGTCTGGTTAGAGTGGGTGTCTGCTTACAGTGGGTGTCTGCTTAGAGTGGGTGTCTGGTTAGATTGGGTGTCTGCTTACAGTGGGTGTCTGCTTAGAGTGGGTGTCTGGTTAGAGTGGGTGTCTGCTTACAGTGGATGTCTGGTTAGAGTGGATGTCTGGTTAGAGTGGATGTCTGGTTAGAGTGGGTGTCTGGTTAGAGTGGGTGTCTGCTTAGAGTGGGTGTCTGGTTAGAGTGGGTGTCTGCTTACAGTGGGTGTCTGCTTAGAGTGGATGTCTGGTTAGAGTGGGTGTCTGCATATACAGGAGGTGTCAGCTTACAGTGGGTGTCTGGTTAGAGTGGGTGTCTGGTTAGAGTGGGTGTCTGCTTACAGTGGGTGTCTGCTTAGAGTGGATGTCTGGTTAGAGTGGGTGTCTGCATATACAGGAGGTGTCTGCTTACAGTGAGTGTCTGCTTAGAGTGGATGTCTGCTTAGAGTGGGTTTCTGCTTAGAGTGGGTGTCTGCATACAGGAGGTGTCGGCTTACAGTGGATGTTTGGCTAGAGTGGGTGTCTGCATGTATATAGGAGGTGTCAGCTTACAGTGGGCGTCTGCTTACAGTGGGCGTCTGCCTACAGTCGGTGTCTGCTATACAGAGGGTGTCTGCTTACAGGTGCTTTTTTAATCGTTTTGAATACGTACAGTACACGTAAAAAGTTGTGTAAGTGAGACGCGATCTAATTTCCATAATTGATACTGGTACATGTTTGACTGTAGATGAGAGCACAAACAATGCAAGGTGTAATGAGAGGTGGCAAGTTGCAGCACCACTTCCACCATGACTCAAGTCCCTCTTCTAGTAACAATAATGAAACCAACTCACTTTCTTTATCAGCAATAAGTTGAACTGACACAAGGCGAACAAGAGCCACTGGCTCATGGTAAGCATCTCCATCACACTCAAACAGAATTTCTCTACGATATAAACCAAAATGACATTCAATTTAAATTAATGCCGATAGATCCCTTGACTGCCTCGGAGACTAAATTGTGTGGGGGATAATACAAAGTAATGTAAATGTAAGTTTTGTTACACTGTCAGTTGCCAGGTAAATATTTTAACTCTTGTAATACAATTTGCATACAGTTCTGGTTCCTAAACCGAAGAAGTACTGTACATTTAATTCCATGGATGTCAATAGATTTTAAGCAAGAGGGTGAGATCTTGTACACCTGGGCATACTAATAGTAAATACTGTTTGCAAGCTACATTGTATACACATTCACTACAGACCATTGCTAATTATATATTTATAAGCTTTAATAATTAAGACCTACATTTGTACATTACAATAAGCTACACTGTATATACAGTTGTAAGCAAAAGTTGTACCGTGTAAATCGGCCTTAATACAGTGTTGTACATGTACTGTAATTATTGTGGTATTTATTTACATTCTTCATATATACATGTATCATCTACAATGCACCTGTGTGACGTGTGTTCCAATTTGCAGAGAAAGTTCAAAGGTGATGAGTCGTCAATCACAAACGTGGCCCCTATTGAGATTAAGATGAATCCTATTAAAGAATGTCACATATACCGTATTCACCAGCGTACATACATGTAAGTCGCACTCGCAGATAAGCCGCACCCCATGTTTGGCAGTGCAATTTTTAAAATTTTGCCTGCTTAGCATCTAACCGATGGCCAATGCTTTTAGGAGTAACTACATTGTAAACTAATAGTAATAAACACGAATGATGTACGTACTCTTTTATACTTTTGTGTTAATACATGTACATGTAAATTTCTGGTATGTGTACCAATTTCTGATGTTCTTGCAGATAAGCCGCACCCCCAACTTTGGAACATGAATTTTGGAAAAAAGTGTGGCTTATACGCCGGTAAATACAGTACATGTACATGGATGTCATCAGTCCCAATTAGTACATGTAGCTTTTTAATGGTGGTGGTACAGCTAGTACACAATGTACATGTATCATTTAATTAAAGGGTCCGAGTTTTGGTGTAAAATGTACATGAAACAGACTGTACGTCCATTGTATGTAATACACGTGAGCTCGTTAATGGCAGCTTTGACTGGCTTGCATTATTTATACATGATATGTACATTTATTTTACAAAAATCCTATTTTTTTTACTCTAATTTCATTTTAGGATTGAGCACTCCAAGAAACTTGCTTTGAAATCTAGTTCTCAGATGCATATTTATAAATGCTGACCAAAGAACAATAACAAGCAAACTATTTTCTATACCTAAATGCATTGTTACAGTAGTATTGCTGTAGTCATTTTAATATACAAATTATTATGTACAATAGGCCCTTTGCAGGATTACGATCACGTGGTTGTACTGACTGGCAAAAAAAATCTGATTTTATTTATTTGAAGAATCTTACATGATATCAGTAGTGACAGTAAAGAAATCTGATTGAAATGCTATTTTTCAACCTCCAGTTTATTGTCGATATTTCTTCAACGTCTCAAAGTTTGTTGCCAGTCAGCAGGCTAGAGCCGTTTTCATGCGATCTTCGGCTCAGTTCATTCGTTATTCAAGCGATATATTGGCAAACGGCCTAATTTGTACCCCACTCTGCAGGACTCTTTCTCTCCCCCATGCAAAATACATGTAGGGCACACTTTCACATAATTTATCATACAGACCTATTTGTATACAGTGATTTATAATGAGACAAACTTGTAATTAAATCCATTGAAATTATAAAAATAAATAATTAATACAATGTACACACCATGGCACAATGTCTTCAAATGCTTGCTGAAAAATTCCTCTTCTTTTCTAGCAATCTGTGAGCATGGTTCACAGACTCTGACAGGATCAACAAAACTCAGCCTTTGCAGCATAACTTTGTGTGAGCAACACTCGTCGCAGAACACACGGCCACATCGTCGACAGTGATGCTGAAGGTTATAAAAAATTTGAGTCATCAGGGACCTGAATTTTATTAAGGTTGGCATATATAATTAACACTATTATTCAATGGGACCAAGGGAAACGGTATGTTTTGTGGTCCAAAGACCGCTGATGTTTCCCAAGGTACAGCCAAGGATAACATCAAGGTCAAGGGACCACAAAACAAATACATTTACATGTACTGCTTTCCCGAGGTCACAAAACAAGAGAGGACATAATAAAAGTTTTAATTTTTCATCTTTCGAATACAAATGCTAGCTAGGTTACTTTTCCAATGAAGTAACTTCCGGTTTTGTTACTACCGGTCCAACACATATTGTCACCCCTTGATCAGAGCTGTTGCCAGGAAACAGTTGAATTTGATAACTGTTGCATAATTCCATCTCGTCAAATGAGAGGCTGAGAAAAATTGACTTTGACACAATTCGCTGTTCAAAATGTTGAATCAACATCACAGATGTTCCAACATTGAATCAATGAAAGTGACTGGTCAATCACGCAGCCTGCCCTTAATGCCAGATTCTTACTACTTCTTTCCTCCTATCCGTCCGGGCCCTTCCCTTCGAATCCCTCATATTAAATAATCAATCAATCAACTTTATTTCAGTGTCTAAGTCTCTAAGCTAAAAATTAGTCTTCTAGTAGGCCACAAGTGGACCACTATAATCGGGGTCACAAAACATTTATAACATAAAACTACATGTACATTGTACATTACAGTAAACCTTAAAAAAATTAATAAACAAAATTACGTGACAAAAAATATAAATTTTATATCAATGTAAATAGATAAATCTACAAACTGTTTATAACTAATTACTGTATTTATGAATGGCATGTTACATTGTTAAATAATATTTAATTCATCCACAATCTCAAAGCCAGAGGCAGAGATGAGAAATAACAATATTGTAATGTGACCAGATACGCGTACACTTACGTAAGCTTACATTGTACATAGTCATAGATCACAGTAAGTCTCTTAATATATTTATGACATCAAAATATCACTTGAAACATAACTTACCCTTCGATGAGTGAAGTCAAACTTTTTATTGCACTTTATGCAGTTGGGGAACTGAAAAGCAAACAGGATAACACAATATAAATACGGTATGGATTGATATGTTCGTAAACACTCACTGATCATGACTCAGTGCCAGACATTTAAGCTTACAATTGTAATATGCAGAATATAAAATAATCGATGAAATTATTTCTGAAAAACAATTACCAGAGCGTCATCCTCCCAATGAGGCTCCTCCAGAAGGAATGGAGATCGATCTGACTCCGATGTAGACACCATACGAAGCCCACTTTTACTCTTCACGAGTTGTTTGTCAGACATTTTCAGATTTTGTATTTCGACGCCAGAGAAAAACACTACATGCGGTAGATACCATGGAGGTACGCGGGCTCAGACTTTTACTAATCGATAATGTTTCGCTCTCATAAGGAATATTGCTTTACCTGGTATAATTCAATAAATATAATTGTATTTCTGAAAAAGGATAAAATATTGTAACGCTAATCATTCAGATAGTTGATAATTAAAGTAAAATTTTGAATAAATATTTATAAAAGACAAATTTCCGAATATTTTCCGAGTTGTAATCGAGTGTAAATTTAATGCCTATTTATTTGGAAGAACTGATCTGAATCGATTTATGTTCAATTTCAGTGCAAAGAACAACAACGCAATTTTGCCTTACAAGGTTCACTACGATTGCAAGGCTAATTTGGGGCCCTAATTTGGATTGAATAGAGCTAAACAAGCCTTCAAAATAGACTTTATGCGTGTGTTCTTGTCATGACACGCTGAACTTTTTACGATGACAGCGTTTGGAGGTCGTCTTGTAGTTACTGCATGTGTTTTGGTCACCTTTGGCTTCAAATATTCACTCGCTCATCGTCACAATTGTGAGTTTATAGTCGTAAGACTAATTGTAGAAATGCTTCACGATGATTGAACCACAAGTTTGAAATTATTTGTAAACTGTAATTTAACAATTTTGCCGTCGCCCCTCTTAATCTTATGATAAGCTAAATCTCAGTTAATTGTACATCTTGGAATTGAATGCGCGGATTTGAACGCGAAGCAGCTACAGCACTTCGTTATTCCGTTAAACGTACTTAAACCTTAAAAGTATTTGGAAATTACTGATTTTAAAATTTCGGAAATCAAAAATATAATTAACCTTGAATATTCAAATTAAGCTTAATTTAAACCTTACAAATGTGTGATTTAAAAAAAAGTCTTTACTCTATTTAAGCCTACATTACATGTAGGTATTATCTGAATTATTTATTTTTAGTTTATATTAATATTCAAACTATTGTGTACTGAATCAGTGTTAATTGTGTCTATTGCTGGTTTGCATGTGACGTCATGGCAGCCATGTACGTTGCAGGTGCCTAATAACAAATTAAAGCGAATTTGCTCAGGCTTAGCCTGAATCCAGAGAATAACCCGTGCAATTAATAATGGTTTCTATTGTTGAATGTCAACACTTTTTCGCGTTCTCGTCGGTATTTGTGCATAATTTACACTGAATTGAGGCTAAGCCTGAGCAAATGCGTCTTTTGTCAAGGAGTACAGCGGTGTCTAAACAACTCGAAACTGGAGTATTTGTCTTGTAGCTCCAAGTCCACCAAATGCAATGTCATGCATGGGCAGTGTGTCTTGTACTTTAAATATCGAGGGAATCATTGCAAACCAACAGTATACACTTACCCTGCGAGCAGTCTTCTTTTAACCTCCTCCCCGAGAGAGAGAAGGAAGAAGACTCTGCCGAAGTCGTGTATCATTGTTCTTATTTGAACATGCGTGACAGTTGCTTAGAGACAAATGCATTTCCATGCCCACTCGGATTCAAATATTGTTTCCGGTTCCAGACTTCTAACGGTTTAGCGAGTTGATAAACATGTCGGTGGGCAAAGAAACAAAGGTATCCCTACCAGTAATAAATTATATTATGTGCTTGCTTGATGTTGATTTATTTTATTTGCATTTACACAACATGCACCCAAGATGAAAGTCACAGCCTGTAGTTTTCAATTATTAGTTCACTTCTTATGATTTCTTGGTTTTTCTTTCTTCATAACCAAAATGTACTACATTGTATATTTGATTCCTAGGGCAATGGACGTGGATTGATGGTAGCAACACAGTGAATGCCCATAGCAAAGTTAATGTTACTGTAGGAGAGAAGCAGTTCCCAGGTGCACGGCACGGTACGACAGCCTGGACGGATAACGGTGGAAGTGTTTGGATGTATGGTGGTGAGGGTTATGGCGGTAAGAATCTCGACGAACTTTGGATCTTTGATCCTAAAACCATGGCATGGCATTATGCTGGGGCGAGTGCTGTTAACAAGACATGGCCTGTACCTTGCGTGGAATGTGCTTCTTGTAGCCACGAAAACAAAGCTGTTCTCTTTGGTGGAGTCATTAAGAGGAAAGGCATTTCTGACTTTCACACCTGGGTGTTGAATATGGACTCCAGAAAATGGGTAATTGTGACGACAAATGTCTCTCCACCACCCAGAGAAAAGAGTGTGTACTGGTGTGACAGAGAAAAGGGTGTTTTATGGTTGTACGGTGGTGTTTACAAAAGTAAAGACCTGGACGACATGTGGCAGTTCTCTTTTTCGAGTATGAAGTGGAACGAAATTCATATTCCCAAGAACTCAAGCTCTCCAAAAGAAAGATTCCCTGCAATCAGTTGGGTAAAACATGACCACAAACTTTACTTGTTTGGTGGACAGAGCATCTCAGGCTTGATGTCAGACCTGTGGGTCTTCTCCACCACTTTAAAGCAATGGAAGCTTCTAAGAGGTAGCAGTACAAAACACACTCAAGCAGGAGTCTACGGCCAAAGGGGAATTCCTGGCAACCTCTCATTGCCAGGGTGTCGATCTGGAGCTTCTTCCTGGAATGACAATCGAGGAATTAACTTATGGCTCTTTGGAGGGAGGGGGTGTGATGGACAGACATCAAATGATTCATCAGTAGGGTTGCTGTCTGATCTTTGGAGCTTTAATACATCTTCCATGAAATGGACCTGGGTTGGAGGTCCATTGAGAATAAATGGAGAGGCTTTCTACGGAGAGAAAGGACAACCAGATCCCAAGAACATCCCAGGCCCAAGAGAAGGAGCAATGACCTTCAGACAAGGAAACACTCTGTGGGTTTTTGGTGGACATGGGAGAGGTAAAACACAACAAGAAGGATCTCTTAATGATATGTGGGTGTTTTCAGACGTGAGAAATTCTACCCCCGTTGGACCACCCTCTAGCAGTGGTGGTCTCCCTGGTGATACCATTGACATGCCATACACTCAAAGACTCATGATTGCATTCAGTATTCTTACCGTTGCCATGATAATTTCATTGTTGGTGTGCTACAGAAAGGAGTGCAATATAAGGTACTGGAGATACAAGAAACGATCTCCAAAGGTCAAGTACAAGCCACTCAAAGTCAAGATGCAAGTTCCAGATGTTTAAAGTGATTTAAGGTTGAACCTGCGATATTGCTCGAAGCTTTGCATGGTATATTTTTTTCATATCGAGTTTTGCTTCCATTGCGTGAATGAGGCCCAGTAAATCAGGCAACAAAAGCATGCAACTTGCTGCTGTTGTTTGCAAGTTGCAGAGTGATATGTTGCTCATCTAGTACTACTCCAGGGGTATCGAATGGTCAAGGCGAGACATTGAGAGACTCCGAGACCAGGCATTTTTTCACCGATTTCCTTTCTTTTCAAAATTCGAGACTCTGAGATGGCTTTTTGTGAGAGAAAAAACGAGACTTTGAGACCATCAAAATTTGACTGAAATTTTGCGAGACCATTCGACACCCCTTACTCCAGACTCTTTCCCAGTCGCTTTCATGGGAGAGTGTGTGAAGCTTCATGTGAAGGAAAAGGAAAAGGAAGCGGCATTATGTTTTTACTCACAACTCCTTCGAAAGCAGACACTTTCTCAAACTCCATTGCAAACAGTAAGTAACAACTGGGAACAAGTGAACAAGTGAACAAGTGAACAAGTGAACAAGTGAACAAGTTAGTACTCCAGGTGCAACTTGTTATGCAACAAATTTTTTTGGTTGCAAGATGCAAAATTTTATTGCAAAAACTACATGTAGTTGCATAATTTTGTTGCCTGATTTACTACGTGACCTTGGAGGATACAATATGTATCTGTACTTTGGATCAAAACTCTGCTAGAAAGCATGATTGCTGGAATGCAGATACAGGTATATGTCGAATATCGGTAATATCATTTACAGCAATCTGCATGCAACTTGAGATATATTGCAAATACTCATTCAACAAATCACTTGCATGTTTTAAGTGCACTCAGTCATCAATATGAAGGGGTGCCGAATGGTCCAGGCGAGACTTTGCTAGACTCCGAGACAAGGCATATTTTTGCGAGCCTGAGACGCTTTTTCACCGATTTCCTTTGTGAGAGACTCTGAGACGGCTTCTTGCGAAAAAACGAGACTTCGAGACCCACGAAATTTGACCAAAATTTTGCGAGACTCTGACTTTTTGCGGGGACCATTCGACACCCCTATATGAGCTTCTCAATAATGAGAACCAATGTTTTGCAGTGCACATGCAATAACTATTATAATTGACGAGGGAAATAATTGAAATCATAACCTTGACATGGTTTATGTAAATCAATAGTTCAATCCTGATTTGCAAAAATCGTCCTTGATTCTCTCAGCTAGACTTACATGTACAACGTACATACTTGCATGATCAAATTATAGCACTTACCATGAATTTGATAAGTTAAGCCATTGTATCTCATCCACAAACTCTTTCGATAGTTTATTATAATTTATTCAACATAGCATTTATTTAATTAAATTAAGATAAAACCAGTCACCAGTCAAGCTGGTTGTCATTAACTCATAACAGTGTCGACGACAGTCTGCAGAGTTGAACTCAGCTCAAAGTGTTTACCGATTCTTACAGCTCTGTCGCAGATGTTTTTACAACCATTCTGGGTTTGGTAGCCTGCGCTCGCACCCGAACTGAACCATGGTTATGTCCATCAGACTGAACTGTCGTTCAGTTTGGATGCGCGCGCAGGCTAGGTTTATGGAAGCACATGACCATAGAGAGCCATAAGAATTGGTTGAACTCAGCTCAATTTTCCTGTCCATTGCCAAATGTCACTGATTTAATAGAAAACAGGCTTGAATAATGTGTACATTTATTTATAAATTGTCAGTTATATATAAAACATAAGTAAGTAATTTTTGCTATGATTTAATAGATAAATGATTTAATAGATGCATACATGTACATGTATGTAATAAAAATATAATTGTAGTTTATTTATAAAAAAATAAGTCATTTTTGTAGATTGCTATTTACTAAACTAATGTCTGACACCCGATATACAGTCATTCTCAAAAAGGTTGTCCAGATGAAAAGACTACAATACTACAATAAAGTCACGTGATTCATTATGTTTTCAATTTCCTCGCGTGGAATTTCAATTTGAGATGCAAAAGTACACACATTGTGAGAACTGAATGTAATGGCGCTGGTATCAACTCGCAGTTCCGCGTGCAGAAATTGAAAACATAATAAATCACGTGACTTTATTGTAGTACTGTAGTCTTTTCATCTGAACAACCTTTTTGAGAATGACTGTATGTGCATTACATTATAATTATACTACATACATTGTACATTTTGTACTTAATTGTAGTCAATAAAGTGACTGGTGATCAATGCACCTACAGTAGCCAGTGCTGTGCAACACTTGTTACGCCAGTATCTTTTTATCCAAGTTAGAATAAACAATGTTTACACCTTCTCTCAATGTTCAGTCAGATTCCCTTATGGCCAAGCTATTCTCATAAGTTTACAGTCATTTGCAAAAATTCTGGCTGCCACGATATATCAATATATCGGGTGTATTATGGGTAATTAAATAATACTATTTTGAGTTTCCTAACTTATTAAATGAAGCAAAGCTTACAAACAACAAACCTAAGACTAAATAAGCATTATACTAAATATTTCTACCAATTTGCTGATGTTAACCGCTTTAAGGGGAATTTTCGATTATTTTTATTACCCATAATGCACCCAATATATTGATATATCGTGGCGGCCAGAATTTTTGCAAATGACTGTATGTAAATTACATCACTCATTCATACTTTAGTTTTCTTTCTATTTCTGTTCTAATAGCTTGATGATGGCGTCATGACGACTCCGAAACGTCGCTCAATAAATCGTCTTCTTTCTTTAAGTTTTGCGATATTACATGCATGCTTTTCCAAATGTTTACCATTTTAGTTCACAACTTGGAAAGTGGCTGGGTAGCACTAGTAAAACAGATAGAAATATGGACAAAGTTAGAGTGCTTTAAAATATACATAAAAATATTTCTGAACATTGGCTGTATGTAGAAAGAAAATGGGCCAAATGAGAAGAGAAAAAGTTTATGGCCTTTTAATTTTCCCTGCACTGGCATTTCTATCTGTTTTACTAGGGCTACACAGCCACTGCACCTTTCCAAGTGTATTTGTGTAAATGTTCTTTGCCTTGAATTTCCATCTTTTAGATGACCAAAAGATAAAAAATTACCTGGTCTGCCCAGCTTGTAGCTAAATAAGTTGGTAATGCAATGCATGGTGGTCAGCCCCTGAAGGTTGTGTGTTTGAATCAAATCAAAGACTGCTACATAACTTCTATTTAATAACTTTTAATATCTATAATTTCAAAGGTAATTATTATAAAACTCTGTAAGATACTCTTATATTAATAATAATAAATTCACAATAAACTATAATGATATGGTCGGCATGTGTACATTAAATTGAATTGTCTATGGAAATAATGAAATTCATATCTATTGATTTATTTGAATACATGTAGTTCTCGGATCAGTGTTAAGGTACAGATACACGTACAACATTATACACACCATTGCTGTAGAAACATGCATGGCATGTAATGTTAGTAGGATCGCATCGTACTTCAATAACCTTAATTGGTCAACAATTGCAGTGGTGACACATGCTGCAATCATATTGCCAGCAATATTGCACCATGTATCTACATACCTTTAAAGGAGAACTGTAGCCTAATTTTATATTTCGATAAAAACAAAGAGAATGCTGTGTACATTCATTTTCTGAAATAATTTTCAATAATTATTGTTTTTATTTTATGGAAAAGAAACTTGAGTTTTAATTGTAAAAAGACATGGATTACCGCTGAAATGATCGCGGCTCACTTCATTAATTATTCCCCATGTCTGACGTCACCTATCCCAAGGGAAAGTGCAGTCACAATATAGAGTAATTATAAGTGCATTGTATTTTCTTGTACCCGAGAGAATGTTGTGAACGGATTTTAATATTCCCCTAAAATGACGTCACAAACAAAAAGATCTGAGCCGACGGTGAAACAGCAAAATGGCGGATGATATTCCATATTTAGCGTAAATTATGTTAATATCTAAGAAAGATTTACAAAAAATAATACTCAAATAATGCTAATACAATAGATATCTAACTTTCTTGAGAAAATAAATTTTGTCTTCAGTTCCCCTTTTATAAACAACATGCATAGTGTAGCAGTATAAACATATAAAGTGTTTATAATCCTTACTACACGTTATCCTGGGGAGGGGTGAGGGCACTCCCAGAAATAATATATGTAGTGGGCGTACCCCCTCCCCCTGGAATACATTGAGGAGTGGGTGATTGTTGGAAAAATAATAGAATCTACATGTACTGAACATAATGTAAGCAATATCTGATCAAAATCTAAATTCTCAAGATTCTTTGAATTTCAAAGGAGAATTTGGGTTTTGATCACAAGTCACTGCATTCTTTCAGGGACCCTTTGATCAATTCTCCTTTTTACAGTTCCCGGCACCACCTTGAAAGGTAGCCGTGCCTTTGCATCGAAGCAAGACCAACGGTGACCTTGCAACATGTGAATAATTGTCCAAGGTGTTAAAAAGGTCTCTATCACTGCAAGGTCACCGTTGGTCTCGATTCGATGCAAAGGCAAGGCTACCTTTCAAGATGGTGCTGGGAACTGTAAAAGTAGTATTGCATGGCTATTAAAATTAAACAAGCTTTTTTATCTGAAGTTAATTTTCTGTACATCAACAAAAGACTGGCCATCTTTAGCCTTGCATTCAAGCTCTAGAGACTTAAGACAGGAACCCCACACGACGTGGTTCTTGTCCTTCTGTGAATACATCTTGATTTGGATTTGAGTATTCAGTTCATGCATGTCTGTAAACTTTAGGCTGAATAACATGTAAGTACGGTCTTTGCTCTTAGAGGGCGACATTCCATGGGTTGAGAAGGTACATTCATATACATTACATTTTTCATCATTCTTCTTTAGCTCTGGTTTGATTGAGCTGCCAGAAATGGATGCATCGCTGTACACAAGTAAATAAACAAACAGAGAAATAAAGAAGATGAAGATGTGAACTACAGTTGCAGATTTACAAGTGGTCGGTTTCCACCAGGCCCCAGTTGCACAAGGCTGGTGTCAATAGCGCAAACCACCGGATAAGTCTTTTCCAATGGGGGAGGGGGGGGGGGGGGGGGGGGGGGGGGGGGGGGGGTACTCCCCTATATATGCTATATGGTATGTGCCGCGGAATAGGGTATGGTTTTTGAGCTCCTTAGGTCTGGGATAGGGTATCGTTTTTGCACATTTAGTCTGGGATAGGGTGCCTTTTTGGTCTGGCATAGGGTATGGTTTTCACAATAACGTAATAATAATAATAATAGTTAATAATCATAATTTATATAACATAAGCTTAACAATGGACTGTTAAATTACGTTTTTAGGTTAGGTCTGGAATAGGGTATAGAATAATACAATAATTATTGTGAGCTTAGGTCTGGGATAGGGTATGGATTGGAAGATTGCATTTTGAGGTCAGGGTTTTGGGGTGTCGTTTAATTGTAGCCGTTTCAATATATTCGTGAAACAGTAAGCTTACTAAATTTTAAAATTAGTACTAAATAGCACTGATGGAACAATTACACACAGCAGTTGTTAAATAGCTTAACAGCATAAATGAAGCCATATAACTTATAAGCTTAAATGCACCTTAGAGTCATTGGAGGTCTGAATTCAACAAGGACTTTATATGTGGTGTTGACTTGCAGTTTGACTGTTCGACTGTCCTTGAATCTTTCTCCGTCGATTTTGTAAAAGACAGGCGACGAGTCATCTGTTCGCGTCATTGTCATGTAGACTTTGAATGAACGCTCTTCTGACCGTGCAGAAGCCATCATGAAGGCAAATCAAGCGTGATTTTAATACATTAATGTTGTTCTTATCCCAGTTGGCGATGTCCCTCGTGACCGATCGATTGCTCATTTCTTGTTGTCACATTCCCTAATAGGGGTAGGGAGGTGCAAAGAAAATTCTCCTGTCAGGGTCCCGGCTAGTCTCCCTCGTAGCCGCAAATTCTATTTATTTTACTATACAGACCGCCTTAATTATAGCTAAAACAAAATGAATCAGTAACTAGGGATTATAAGTTTGTAAAAGAAATTGTAGAAATTTTCAGATGACCTCGATGTACGGTATTCTAAGGTTGAATTGTGTCACACAACTCTTACAAACTGTCACGTTTCTGGAAAGTCGTGGACTGTCAAAAATGTGCTTGAATTTTTTTTTTAATTTTTGCAGCCAGGGGTGGAGGGGAGAGTAACATTTTGGAAGATAAATTTTGCCAAAGGCACGAACCACAGGAAGCCCAAGCTGTGATTTTGTGGAGAACTCGTAGTGAAAATTGTAATAAAAGACTTTCAGCGAATTTCAGCATTTTTTGATGTCTCCCCTCAACCTGTCTCCTCCCCTCACTGGAAATTTGTGCAGGTATACTAAATAAAGATCACAAGACACTACCACAGTTTCAAGACGTTTATTACAGTATTTACATATTTTTTCTTTGGGGGATATTCTCCACAAAATCACAGCTTGGGCTTCCTGTGCACGAACAGAACAGCCTCCCTCCCTTAGTGACGACCCCTCCCCACCTCCCCGTGTAGTTTAGTTTGAGTCACGTGAGCTTGGGAGACACGTGAGAGACACGTGAGAGAACTCAAAACTCAAGAAAGACAAGAAAGCGTCTTCTTACGGACTACGTCTTCTACAAAGTGGAGAACCGAAAGAAACATGTCCTCAGACGAAGAACTACGAGGAATCATCGCAGGATTACATGCAGAAGTCGTGAAACAACTTTAATACAAGCAACGTGAATGAAGTGTCGCACACAGTCGGTGCAATGGCGGCAAAACAGTCCACTTCGTCTTCTAATATAAGCTTACAAGAGGTTTAAAACGACATTCAATGCAGCTACTACCTTCATTTCGTCGACATAATGTGGCTCGTGATGACCTTTCTGAATTCATCGAGCGTTTTGAACAACAAACAATCAATGGAGAATGACGAAGCCCAAGGTCAAGGTATTTTCTATTGCTAAAACCACAGGCAGCCCAATCTCTTAATTTGACGATATTTAGCGTATCAACAAGCCATAAATAGATGGAAATTTATAGTTTCAAAAATACGAATTCTTTGAAATAAAAACACGAAATACATTTGTATGACATTTCATGTGTCTGCTGCAGTTGTTATTTTTACGATTAAGGCCTTATTTCAATTTTTTTTTCTTACCTCCGATCCCCCCTCTAAATAAGTGGAAAGGCTGGAAGCTACCAGCGAGATTCCTCCAATCGCCGCTATTCTTGCCGTCCAAAATGCATCTTTCGGTCGTCCAAATATCACCAACCCTCGCCTAGTCCTAGAATGATAATTCATCGAACTACCTTATCGATTTCATATGCAAGCGAGCGCGTCTTCTGGAGATACAAAATATTTTAACTCGTAGTTTGAACATCTGCGAGGCTCGAAACCAACGTCCATGGACACTCGTCGCCAACCGTTACGACAGCCTCGCTTTGAGAATGACAAATTGACCACTCGCGAGGGGACGATCGGTGACAAAACCTCGTTTTCACGACAACCAATTAATCCTCTACACCACCGGCTGGGGGGAGTTTTCCTTCAGTTCATTGTTCAGCCACAGCCAATCAAAGTGAAGGGCCATTCATTCAAAATGTTTATTTCGTTTAGAGGACTTCTGTAAGTACAGTACAAACGTCGTTCAGCTTATTATTATTATCTAGTTTTATAGTTCTGCATATTTTCGGGTACCATTTTTCGAAATGCTTACCGGTAATGAAAGTGACGATTCGACAGAGGATGAACCACCAGCAAAGATGAGAAGACTCGATTCATTCAATTCATGGCGAATATGGTAAGGAAAATTATATCTGCAGTAGAAGCCGGGCCCTGCAGATCACAACGAAATTAACAGTTTGAAATTGATTATTTCCCCGTCTTCTTCTAAAGGGTCATCAACAATTTCGAGTTTTCCGATGGTGCAACGTCGAACGTGAAATGGATTTTGGCTGAAGCCCAAGCGGATAAAGAGAATACGTCCGATTCAAGTCCGTTAACTGCCTGTACCCTCGGCAAAATCGTGAAACAAGTGTGGGACGGAAGGGTCAAGCGTTTAAAGAAGCGACCAAAAATAGGAACGTATTACACGTACCAAAATTTGCAGCGCCACAATAGTACAAAGCCGATTGTACAAAACCACGGCAACGAACTGAAATCACTAGAGAAAGTATCACTGAGAAACCGTTGGACCCTTGTGAAAGGTGGTCACAATCACATCAGTTTCATATTCAACACCAGATTTGAATTCCAGCAACGAAGAATTATCCACGAAATTACTTTCTCCGTGAAAGAATCACCCACTGATACAGAAGTTTCGATGCACATCAAAAGTGGATGCTTCGTTGTCAAGGTCGACAATAACGATCCTGCGGGCTTTCCCCTGACAGTCACTGGAAGTCTTGCAGAGAAAGCCGACGCTTTGATGACTTTTGTGGAATCTTCTCGTTTTTGTACTGGGTTTCCTCCAGAGATGGAAGAAAGTTCTCCCCACATCAAAGGCCTTCTCAAAGATCTGGGTGAAAAACCAACAATGAAAGAAGAGGTGAGAGTTTTTTCAAGAGTCTGCCGTATATTTTCCCCAAATGGCGGACTATGCGAAAACTGCCGTCAACTGCATAGAAACCAACAACAAAAACGAAAACGTCAGTCAATAAAGGGCCAGCACTCCAAATTTTGTAACAACCGTTGGCTATCCAAGGACGATATTGTGAAGAAATATCAGGATGAAAGAAGGAAAAGAATTAATGCTGAAGAAAGAGAGAAATCGCTACGGGAAAAAATAAAGCATCAGATGATTGCCATGGAAGAAGAAGACCATAATGACTTAACTTCCATTCTACAAGGAATAGGTAAACAGGACGTGCCTCCAGAAATGGAGCTCCTCTGGGAGGAGCAACTTAAAATACACACGACCAAATCTAGTGCTGGCTATAGATGGCATCCCAAGTGAGTACAGTCTACAATATATTAATCACATTTGATAATACAGTAAAAAATATCTTATTTTTCAAGGATAATACGGTTATGTCTGGACCTATACTGCAAAAACCCGCATGTTCTTGACAGCCTAAGAAAGTTTGTTTATTTACCAAGTAAGAGAACCATAAGGTAAATGAGATTACAAATTTTATATACAGATGATGTATATTTTTCTACATAAATATATTTTATTTCTCATCTCAAAATGTATGTCAAGCACAATTTCTTCCTATTCCTGTACAATATTGTGAATGTCAAATAACTTTAAATTAAATCTTAAAGCAATATCATATATCTGAATTATTTATATCTTTAGGCATTACAAGTCAAAAATAGAACAAAAGCCTGGATGGAATCCCCAAATTCTAAACTGGTGTTTTGAAGAAGCAAGGAAGCAAGCTCTGAAAGAGCAAGATTTTTGGGGTGGTTTGCTACTGGATGAAATGAAAATTCAGGTAAATATCAAATTTATGCATAATTAATATGAAGTCCCCCCCCACACACTATACTCCAATTCCCAGTCCAATAAAATTCTGGTGAACACATGATTAACCCACAAATCTCCCATTAAACTCTATTATATAATCTCAGACTCATAGAATAAAAGAAAATATGAACCTTATTAATAATTATTATTAATTCTATATTTTTCATAGGAAAATCTTGAGATGTCTTTTTCCCATGGCAAACATAAGTTGATAGGTTTTGTGGATTTGGGAGAAATCCATAATCACATGTCACTGCTATCAGGTCAGTGAATATATTATTATACTAGTATATGATGAGCATGGTAATATTCCACAATGGATTTTGATATATATATATATATTTATTGATTTATAAATATAGGAAATACAGAACCAGAGTGCCAACTTGCACAGCAGGTGCTTCAGTTTATCTTCATTAGTGATGGAGGTTTCCGATTTCCCATCGCACACTTTCCATCAGCTGAATGCACGCCTAGTGATTTATACTTCCTCTTTTGGGAGGGAGTAAAGATGATGTATGAGTATGATTTCATGTAAGTAATCAATTTTCCTTCTGGACACTAACTCACTTCACTGTTTATACCACTATCTGAAAAATTTCAGCGATTTGATTGGTTGAGAGCAGTGGTATTTCAGCGTAATTTGAAATACCACATGTGAAAATTACAGTTTCCATGGTAACCACTCTCTTGCCTCATGGAAATAAAATGGCGGACGAAATCAAAGGATATTTTCAGCTGCTAAAAGACAAAAAATGAACCATAAACAAGTCCCAAAAGCAACAAAAGCCAAACGTACATACACATGGACGATGTTTTAGCATTTCAAGAAGCTTTTCCTTGGATGACTCTGCAGAAGGCAGCGGAAAACGATCGATATAAGATTGACGATTGAGTGATGTGTTTTTAGCCATTGTCAAAATCAAAGAAAGATCACTACAAAAGGTAATAAATGAAGCCAAGATCACTTTTTACTCTGTGTTTTCATTCTTTGTCTGACTTCGAAAAACGATCGTCATAAGAACACAGATTTGCTATGTTTTATTCACAGCTGACTGCTGTGTTGTGTTACTGTTAGTTCAGTCGAGCGTGTACTGTTGCTTGCAAATCTATTTTTCAGATAGTGGTATAAACAAATAATAGCATGGTTTGTACGTGATATTTGGGATAAATACCACGAGTGATATTTCAAAATTGTCACAAATTTCACTCGCCAGGAGGCTCGTGAAATTTTGTTAACAATTTTGAAATATCACTCGTGGTATTTATCCCAAATATCACTACAAACCATGCTATTACCTATACAAATACTATTGAATCAATGATTAATATTTTTTTAATATTTGTTTTCACACTTTAACACACTATTGGCAGTTCAGTTGGACAAACTCCATTGCCAGGCTTTGAAGAAATAATAGAAATAAATAATTTATCAATTACATTGCAGTATTTATTGGTGTATATTGGATGGAGCAGAAGTGAACAGGCAGTTCATCAAGTTGCATTTTCAGGGCTCAGATCCAGTAGCAAGCCAATTTACTACTCACAACATTCACACTGGTGACCCAATGGTTTTCATTGTTGATTGCAAGGTATTTTGTTTATCAGTTAAACAATAATTTAAAAACTAACCAATCATGCATATTCAATTCATTCACTGATCTGCCCCTCACGTATGGACAGATCGAGGAAAATAATTACCATGCAACTGCCCACAATTATATATATATGGATCTGCTAAAAAAATGTAATGACTATAGATTTCAATAATTTTTGTGTAATTTGTCTCATACAGCACAACTTCAAAAAAATTCGAAATAATATAGAAAAAAGTAACATCAATGGGAAACCACGGTGTCTTACACTCAAGGGGAAACAGATTCTATGGAGGCATCTCTACAATGCATTCCAGTGGGATCAGCATAACCATTCTTTGCCCCTACATGAAAAACTGACAATGCAGCATTTTGAGTTGGATCCATCTACAAAGATGAGGAATAGCCTTGCAGAGGATGTTTTGGACTCAAAGATGCTCTTTCTCCTCGAGGTATTAATTTTAATATAAGTAAATTCAAGAGTATAATAAATGGTCAAATTTACAATAAAATATGCCAATATTATTACTTTATTTGTTTAATTAACTGGAAGTTTAATAAAGAAATAATATTAATTGGCATATTTTATTGTAATTGGTTTAAATTGTTCTACTGGTAACCATAAAGATATATATATATTTTTTTTTTATAAGTTGCACACATGCAGTGCATGATTTTTTTTTTATGCCATAAAATACATGTATATATATTAATTAAGTCCATGCATTTAATAGCTGCCAATTTTGTATGGTATATCAGGTTTAAAAAAAAATAACATAAAACTTTGTGCCTTAATTTTTAACAGGCCTACAGAAAAGCAAAAGTCCTAAATGGAGAAGATGGAGCACAATTTGATATCACAATAAAACTCTTACAACACACATCATTGATCATCACATTCTTTTCAGACAAACTATACATCACTCACAATCAAGACCCCCGCCTGAAGCAGCTACTAAGCTTTTATAGTTTTTTTAAAGAATGGAAGGAAGCTACTGATCATGGCAAGCACTTCATCTCTGATAAGCTCTGGTTTGACTTACAGTCGATGGCATTAGGATTTATTTCTCTTGTCAGAATTAAATTAGGCAAATATCCTAGTTCTGTAATAAAGCCAGCTATAGTAAATCAGGATTGTGTTGAAAACCATTTTTGCCAAATCCGTGCATGTAATGGACAGAACAACAATCCAACATACAAACTACAACAGTCTTGCCAAAACTCCATAATTTATGGGCAAACCACAATCAGCAGGAAAAGCAATGTTGGCAAACAAAATGTCAGTCATCTGCAGAGTGGAGCTTCACTAGCAATTACTGGTAGATCAAGCTCTTAATTGACTTTAAAAAAAAAAATCAACCAATAAATTCAACCAAGGGAATGCTGTTAACAGTGGGAATCACACCTTCTAACTTGGTAGCTAAAATGGTCTTATTTGCTCTAGAATTAAAATGAACTCTATATGCTTTACAAAGTTTTTGAAGTTGCGGCTTGGAATACCCCCTTACCAAACCATGGAACCGGTGTTCTTGAACATATTTGCATAGCAAAGCATGGCTTCTTTGCTTTCCAATGGTTGTATCATGGAGTATGTCCTGTGAAATTTTGAATTGTATATAATATAAATTAAATTTACAGTTAAAATATTTTCAACCAGTTTAATGTTTTCAGAGGTTTATTAATTAGTTGTAATATATGCAGCTATAATTGTGTATTAAATTTCACTGTATGTAATCATAGTTAGTACTAACTATGATGTAATGCACTATGCATAAAACAAACAATAGAACGTCAAATATTATGTTGTGCCCTAAAAAAAATGAACTGGTGCATGCAATCACGCTATACATTATAATAGTAATTAATCTACATTTGTAGCTTAAGCTTTAGTATATATATAAGGCCCTAATTGCAGGACCCAGTGTTCGCACATCACGTGACCATAAAAAAATACAAATTCTGGGACTAAAATCTGGTGGATTTAAAAAGCGCTATAACCACAGAGCTTAAAAACATTACCAGGATATTGTTTTGCGTAGTTTTTGATATGAAAATGTCAGTGGAAAAAATAATAATTTCAAGGGATAATTTTTGAAAACTGGGAATTTTATAGAGGTTGATGGGCTGGCCATTGAATTTGGCGAATTCATAGACTTGTCCTAAGACCGATCAAAACGACTTTTGCACCAGTTATTATCGGGCATAGATGGAAATTTTGAATTATGTCAATTTCATCTCAATCGAGCTTTCCTTGGCAACAATAAACAAAGATTTTTGAAATCAGTTTTTCTAAAATATCTCAATATCGTTCTGATCAGTATACGATAAGTCTAACAATTCGCCAAATGAAATGTAGAAGTGTGGTCATGAAAAACTACTCTGAGCCACCTTAATGCCAATGCAATTGTTGCAAGTGAAATGTAGAGAAATCATATACATTTGTATCATAATTAATAAAACATATCTTACACATAAACGTGTGTACTCTAGCTGATTCAAATACCTCGAATTTCACCATATCTTGTCTCTCCTTGGCCTTTTTTTGTCTTTGCAGCACTCGTTTTCTCAACTCAGCTGTCTTTCGTATCTTGTACTCAAGTCGAAAATCACGTAAAAACTGATTAGCACCCATGTGGACATGTCTTGTCACAACCTCTTTGAAAACCTCCTCTTTCAGTTCCTGTAAATCATTTAAAAGACAAAATTTGAGTGTTAATTTAGGAATTTTAGGTTTACATGCATTGTGCATGAATAATGAGCAAGTCGCACTCAGAGTTTACTAATGTACATGCATTATTAATCATACAGTCATTTGCAAAAATTCTACGAATATCAATATATAAATATATCGGGTGCATTATGGGTAATTAAATAATAGCAAATTCCCCTTCAAGCGGGTTTAATTAAACGCCAGCAAAGTTGGTATACATATTTAGTATAATGTTTATTTTAGTTTGTTGTTTGTAAATTTTGCTTCATTTAATAAGTTAGGAAACTCAAAATAGTATTATTTAATTACCCATAATGCACCCGATATATTTATATATTGATATTCGTAGCGGCCAGAATTTTTGCAAATGACTGTATATAATTATATAGTTATGAATAGAGGGTCATGTGTATATATATATACCCTGTGTAAATAAAGTTATTAATATTACAAATATGTATATAAATTTGTGGAAAAAAATACCTGTGAATATAAAATACTGCTGTCTTCATCAAAACAATCCTTCCATTTGCTATTCAGCTCGTCGCTGCCTTTCATTTCTTCTAGGGTCTTTTCTATCATTTCCGATCCTAAGTTTCTCAGGCGTTTCTTATTCAACATCTCCACACGATTCTGCTCCAAGAGCATAAAAAATTCAAATGCCTCATCACTAATGTGGATCAGGCCTCTCTCTCTATACTGTCTGGACTCGGTGACATCAAGTGTAGCTTGATACTTTGAGGAAGTAGCAATTGACATATATTGAACACAAAGTTCATCTTGTATGAGCTCTACTTTTGAAGTGCTCTTTTCTACTTTGGACATTGTTTCATCCACCTTTGTTTGCATGTTATCTTTGATATGGTGTCTACTCTTTTCCATGACTTTTCGAAGAGCCCAGCCCCCAACATACCGGACTTTTGCTTTGCCTTCATCTGTCATGTTCCACACACTGAAAGGTTCCTCGTCTTCTACATCATGGCCATCCTGATGGACTTTATCAGCCAGATGTGCCAGAAACCTTGTGTAGAGAGACAATACTATGTCTCCTCCTACCATACTTTGAACTTTGGTTAAGGCACTCACACCAAATAAATCATGAAGATATGCCTTGTACTCTTGGGATTTAAAAAAGGCATGCAAATCTCCTGTTGCTGCTGTAAACTGCTGTCTGGTTATTTTGGTAATAGTCTCATCCAAGTTCTCTGCAGTGTGGTTGTCAACAATATTGAACAGGTGATTCCAGATCACTTTTAAAAAAGCAATGAGTTTCTCATGGGTGTGTTCATCTTCTGTAAGCTGTAGACTGTCCAACAGTAAATTCTTTGCATGTCCAGTAGTTCCAGCTCGTGCCTCAGGACTTTTAAGCGATGACAGAAGATCATTTCTATTTAAACTTTCTGGAGGCTGCGATAGTTCTTCCTCGTGCTCCTGTAATGTGGCATTCACTTCCACAAGACTAATAATTTGTTGACATTCTTCCTCAAAAATATTTTTCAGAAAGTCATCGTCCACTGCAGATGGTGGGAAATTGACAAGTGCTTCTTCAGGAATGTTGTCATTGTGATTGCCAAAAGTTCTGTCAGTTGCACAGAAAAGAGATGAGTCCATAAGTTCCTGATTGCGACAGCAAGTCAAGTCCTCTTTCTCAATTTCTTCAGGTGATGTTGTCCAACATTCACTGGTTACTGCTTGAGGGGCAGCTGCCAGGAACTTTGGTTTAAAATTGATCACTTGGAGATGATCTGCAGATTTTACTCTGGATAGAGCAACATATGTCAGGCTGGACACAAATTCTTGAGAACAATGAACGATGACAGCTGGAACTGTTTGCCCCTGGGACTTGTGACAAGTAATTGCATAACAAGGCACCAGGGGGACCTGTGTCACTGACCCGACAACGACGCCATACCTGTCCCTCTTCAGCCATGTCTCTTTCCCAACATTCACAACACCGACACCAGGAAATCTCACAACCGCAACTGAAGCAGTTTCCATGTCTAAGAATACTCCTTGTGAACCATTTCTAAGGTCTTCTGATTTATTCCACAGGAGCATAACCTTGCAGTTCTTTTTCAAACGAACAACTCTTTCCGCAGGACAGGACGCAGTGATATCAATGTGGGGTGATTCACCATCAATTTCGGCATGAATATCAATGAATTCGCCAGGAAGGGATCTCAAAACTTTAAAATTGTGAAGGGATGCATTCAATTTCTTGAAAAAGATGTGAGTAGCATTAGCAGAAGTGTTCGCGTCAAGGTTTCTTGAGAGGGCCGACAGAAACCTGTGCGATTTTTCGGAGCACTGTCCAAGACGTAATTCTCTTAGAGCACCCAAAAATTCAACATCCTCTTCTCTTTGTCTCAATATGATAGTGAGCTCGTTACGGTGAGGAAACGTAACTCTAAAAACTAATGAACAGAAGACATAATCTCCGTTGTCGAAAGCACTCGGTACTGGTTTGAGTTGTAAGAAGTCGCCGACAAGAATCATCTGTTTGCCTCCAAAAGGACGATTGAGCAAGAAGTTGTCACCTAAGGAGATCTCATGCTCTAAAACGTTTGTTAATTCCAGTGTTCTTGCACTTGACATACTGATTTCGTCCCAGATTATACTGTCAGTGTCCTTAATCCGAGAACAAACCAACGCATTGGATTTGGCGCGATCAACCACTTTATCCCAAGGCAAGTCTGCCGTTTGAAGACCATAGTGGGAATGAACTGTGGACGCAACACCTCGATCATACACAGTGCACGCCAAACCACTGGAACAAATCACCGCTACCTTGTTTCCTTTCTCCTTCAGACCTTTTACAATAGCATTCACGAGAAATGACTTTCCTGTTCCAGCTTGTCCCGTTATCAGTAGATTGTGTCCTTCAAGGGCCTTTTGAAGAATTATTTGTTGCTCGTCTGTCAACCTAGATTGTTGAACATTTGTGTGAGAATATCGCATGAACCTTGTATATTTTTGTATGATTCTAAGCAAAATATTCATAATTACCTACCTCATCAGCTCCGCTGAAGTTTGAGAGTGAGTAGTTTTTGTTTTGACGTTCTCGTTTCGTGGTTTCCTTTGAAGAATTTGCACTTCTAATCACTAGAAGAGATGTTTATATGAACGAATGTCCACGTGCGAAGAACTCACGTGCGAATGTTTTCATCCTGTCACTTTTACCATGTCAAGAGCCCTTCACTTTGATTGGCTGTGGCTGAACAATGAACTGAAGGAAAACTCCCCCCAGCCGGTGGTGTAGAGGATTAATTGGTTGTCGTGAAAACGAGGTTTTGTCACCGATCGTCCCCTCGCGAGTGGTCAATTTGTCATTCTCAAAGCGAGGCTGTCGTAACGGTTGGCGACGAGTGTCCATGGACGTTGGTTTCGAGCCTCGCAGATGTTCAAACTACGAGTTAAAATATTTTGTATCTCCAGAAGACGCGCGCTCGCTTGCATATGAAATCGATAAGGTAGTTCGATGAATTATCATTCTAGGACTAGGCGAGGGTTGGTGATATTTGGACGACCGAAAGATGCATTTTGGACGGCAAGAATAGCGGCGATTGGAGGAATCTCGCTGGTAGCTTCCAGCCTTTCCACTTATTTAGAGGGGGGATCGGAGGTAAGAAAAAAAAAAAATTGAAATAAGGCCTTAATCGTAAAAATAACAACTGCAGCAGACACATGAAATGTCATACAAATGTATTTCGTGTTTTTATTTCAAAGAATTCGTATTTTTGAAACTATAAATTTCCATCTATTTATGGCTTGTTGATACGCTAAATATCGTCAAATTAAGAGATTGGGCTGCCTGTGCTAAAACTGGTTGCATAATGCAAGTGAATCAAACAATCATGTAATATTGCGTATAAATATGAAGTGATTACAATGTGAAGTGATTGATGGATTGAATTAGAGTTTTCTCTCTACTGAAATTGATAAACAAGAAAACATTTACATAAAACACTATAATGTAGTCCTCCCCGGTAGTCCTGGGCACTCTGCAGTTTTGTTGCAAATCTCGACTTCAATTTCCTGGGACACTGAAGTAATCGCCTTTATTTCTGCTCACCTTTAATTTCTAGTACATGGCTTTCGCCATCTTTCCTAGTGCATGGCTTTCGCCGTCTTTCCTAGTACATGGCTTTCGCCATCCTTTCAACACTCAAAACTCACTTTCTCTCACGCTCTCTCTAAAAATAGAATGTGACGTGACTATACATAATTAAATAAATCTCAATATAAACAGTCCCTTTTGGGGTTTTCTACATACTTATGGTACCAGGGGACCTTCGTGACCACTGTTCACTGAAAGCCGCGTAGCGCACTAACCACTCGTCCAACATGTATAAAAGTATACATTTTCTTAAAGCTGAATAATTGCAGATTCTAAATATGCTTGAGATTATTTCCTATTTTGTAAATATTATTTTGTTATTGCACATTTTAGAAAATCCGACCGGCCTTCAAAGAGAATTTTGCACGCGGGAATTCAATCGATTTCTAAATGGAAAGTGCCATTGTAATGAGCACACTTTGTTCTAAAAAAAAAAAACGTTTAAAAACACATTAATGAACTTTGACAGCAAATATCTCCTCAACAAAAGCGTTTATCAGAAATCGGAGACATGGTTTTTCAGAACAAAGTGTGCTCATTACAATGGCACTTTCCGTTTAGAAATCGATTGAATTCCCGCGTGCAAAATTCTCTTTGAACAAGGCCGGTCGAATTTTCTAAAATGTGCAATAACAAAACATATTTACAAAATAGGAAATAATCTCCAGCATATTTAGAATCTGCAATTATTCAGCTTTAAGAAAATGTATACTTTTATACATGTTGGACGAGTGGTTAGCACGCTACGCGGCTTTCAGTGAACAGTGGTCACGAAGGTCCAAGACAAATTCTGAATCTGGATCTTGACAAATTCTGAATCTGGATCTTGACAAATTCTGGATCTTTACACAATGTATTTAAGTGTAAGGCCATACAATTATCAAACAAAAACCCAATATGGTGGCAAAAATCACAAAAATGGAATTCGCTCTAACTTTGCATATGGGTAGCCCTTGGTCTGAATATAAACGCTGTGTAGTTTGTTTGGGAAAATATTTATTTGTTTTGGAGAAAATCGAAAAAAACTATTTTGGCTTCAGACACCATGTAATGACTGTCGGCGGAGTGAAAATGCATCAAATTCATTCCATTCGTATATCAAAACTAAAAACAACAGAAATATTTCAATACCATCGCTGTATTGTACAACTCTTCCTTGATCTCTAGGCTTAATATCATAAACATTGAGCGAGTTTAAGAAGTCCAATAAATTCCAAATCAAAGTGCACTATTTGGAAAATCCAACCGGTGGGTCAAAAAGAATAGATTTTTAGTCATGTGCCAGTGATCAAAATTTTATAATATTGCTGCTACGTACTAAGAAGATGATATAGTTTTGGAATCTTGAAAGTTTTATTTGGGCAATTGACGTTTTGCTTCTGAGAAAACTCTTTTATTCACCACTTGAAAAACATCAAAAACGGTGATTGCGTGACCGCGTGACAATTGGTAAAATATCCGTACAATGTTTCTGTTAAATAATATAATATTACAGTGCAACTACACCAACCAAGGCCACCCAAACAAATTTTGAATCAAATTTTCTAATCACATTTGTGACGCTGAATAACAGAATGATGTCGAATTCTACATTTTAAACTGTTTCTTGTTCACTCTTGATCATATACATACACATATAAAGTAAAATATATGCTTTTAAAGCGAAAATTTGACAATTTGTGCAGATTCTATTGTTTAAATACTCAATTGTGATTGGATAATTTGTATGAAAATTTGCTTGGGTGGCCTTGGTTAGTGTAGTCGCACTGTAACTTCAGAGCCATGTATAACTGTTAAACAACATACATTTTCTCGTTTCTATGCTTGCAATGCATCGGGATTAACTATCGGGATATCATTGCATGACATATTATGCTGTTATGTGTGCGTTGAATATTTGACATTTGGATTCTGAAATAAAACGTTGAATTATCCAGCCGTCAAAACTGTTCATAACTTGAATATTCCTTTACATTCTTGTTCCTCTACTGTTGTTAAGCGAAATAGGTTAGCAAGATTTCTGGAAATATCTTCCAAACACGTTCTCGGGTCACTGTGAATATAATTTGCATAATACCTTGAACAGCATGTTGGTCAATTAAAAAGGGGGTGGGGGTCAGGATGTCTAGCGATTGATTGAAATACACAGTATATACACCCTGGGAGTACTTGACCCATGTTTGGGTATAGGAGTGCCGCTGAGGGTTTGAAACCCTGACCCTGTTTAGGACAAAAAAATCTAAAATACCAACCCTGTCTAGGACAACACCCTCTATTTTAGGACCCTGTTTAGGACAAAGGACAAAATACACATTGTCTTCTAATACACAATTTTAACGCGTTTTATGTTGACTGATGACCTGCTAAAGACCGGCAAACGTCTCGGTGGGACTCCCATACTATAAAGTGGTTGGGATGCTCGTCGGAAATTTTGAAATTTACCCCTAAAAGGTATCCGAGTCTTGTCCAGGTGGGTGTGGCAACAAATAATTTTTACCCCTAAAAGGTACCAACTCTAAAGTGACAAAAGCTATAACTGTCATTCCAGTTGTCATTATCTTGTCTCGGGTATCTCATTTACTGACAAACACCCTAAAAGGTACATTATTGATTATACAGTGTTTGTCTCTGACTTCTGTTTTTTTGTATAGACGTTTCGGCCATTAATCAATGGCCTTCATCAGTATTAATCGGAAACGTTGCGATCTTTGAAATATATTTAACGTTTTAAATATATCACCCTAAAAGATACCGGCTTAGTCTTTTGTGGTCCTTTTAGATTTGTGACACCCTAAGAGGTACCAAATCGCGGATCTGGACCCCTAAAAGGTACCTTAGTATCACTTATTTTCGCGCGTCCTTAATTTCGCGAACATGTCAGAGGCATATTTCACGAGGCTTTAATTTCGCGATTTTGCAGAAAAAACGTGTATAAGGGAACTTAATTTCACGTTTTTTGAAATTATGATCCGGTGCAGCCGATACAAACATATTGTTTTGAATTGGGTAAATGATGTAGCAATTCAATTCAAGACATCACTGCGTGACATAAAATTTCGCTTCGTTAATTTTCGCCGTAATTATTATTCGCAAGTCTTTAATTTCGCGGTTTTTTTTCAAACGCGAAAATCGCGAAATTAAAGAGGCGCGAAAATAAGTGATAATAAGGTGAGGTACGACGAGCATTCCAACCACTTTATATATGGGAGTCCCCCCCTCCTCCCCCGGGTAGTAGACCCAGTATATTCGTATAAGAATATCCCAACTCTCTGTTGTAAAGGCATCTGTTGATTTGCAGTTGTTGATGTTATTATAGTGTTTCTGATTACCTTAAGAGTTGCCCTTGAAATGTGTTTAAATTAAATTTATTGCATGCGTACACACATACACATCTTTATTCAGTACAGTAGAACCCCGGCCTTACGGACACCCGGTTAATACGGACACCCGGTTAATACGGAAACCCGGTTATTATGGACACGTTGTTCTGTCCCTGCCGAAACTCATACAAATATCTATAAAATATACCTGTTTAATACGGACACCGGATATTACGGACAACGGACATTTTTTCCTGTCCCAATATGCTCATTTTCATAATAATAATAATAATAATCACGTTCAACTTGTAAACTGATCGCTAATTACGTGCATTTATAGTTTCCCCACTAAACAGATCACCAGTGTCATGCAGTCATTGTTTCCGCCAAAAATGTAAGTGATGTAAATTGACCGACCCGGTTTATATGGACACCCAGTTAATAAGGACACTGCGTCTCATCCCGATGGTGTCCGTATTAACCGAGTTCCACTGTACCAGGATTTTTAGTCTTTTTACATTGCGTTCTTTAGCCTTGGCTTACATGGCTATTAGATGGCAGAAATCTTCCGATTTTATTAGGACTGCAGTGCTGCTCATCAATATTTTGTTTTTATGGCGTTTTATTTTCACCGAACAAAATCTAACTAATCGAAATGATTGTGAGTTCGAATGGTTCGATCTTGTGTTCGGTAATCGCGTTCTCCCAAAAGATCCGGTTCGATTCATCCTTTTCACCCTTCCCCCTCCCCCCTCCCCCCTCCCCCCTCCCCCTGCAGCCCCTGGGTTTCCGAGGATGGCGTTAGATTCTGTTCGATGGCCGAACCAATCGCAAAAACAATCGAACGATTGGGTTCCATTGGATTCGATTTATTTTTTGTTCGGTTTTATTCGATTGACTACGCCAGGACAACAGTAGAGGAACAAGAATGTAAAGGAATATTCAAGTTATGAACAGTTTTGACGGCTGGATAATTCAAGTAATGTTTCAAAGCCGAGAATGAGGACTAGACGGGGTTTCACTGGAAAGACGGGGTTTCACTGGAAACCCCGTCTAGTCCGAATTCGAGGTTTTGAAACGACTTCTCATACTCATTAATTATTACATGCAATGGCCTAAAGGCAATAAATAAAGAGTTGCAAGATTTTAGCCCGGAAAAGCAAGAATTCCAGTCTGCATATTCTCTGCTCATGCGCAGAGTTGAGTACATCGTATATAAATAATATCCCACATGTGTTGGACTCTTGAGTAGCATGAAGTAGAGCCTGCTTTCAGATTGAATATCATTCGGACAGAGTGGTACTCTGTCCAAGGTCCCGATGATTGTTATATGAGGGATAAGAACTCAGGAAAGAGTACTTTGAAATCATTTCAAAGTCCTTGGACTTTGAAATGCATTTCAAAGTACTCTTGAGCGGACTTTCCGGGGTTTCCAGGTCCATCATGTGACCGGATTTGATGCACCGGATTGGCTGGTTACCTCATGAATAATTAATGAGTTTCAGAACCGTATTTCAGAATCCAAATGTCAAATATTCACATAACAGCATAATATGTCATGCAAAGATATCCCGATGCATTGCAAGCATAGAAACGAGAAAATGTATGTTGTTTAACAGTTATACATGGCTCTGAAGTTAACAGAAACATTGTACGGTTATTTTACCAATTGTCACGCGGTCACGCAATCACCGTTTTTGATGTTTTTCGAGTGGTGAATAAAAGAGTTTTCTCAGAAGCAAAATGTCAATTGCCCAAATAAAACTTTCAAGATTCCAAAACTATATCATCTTCTTAGTACGTAGCTGCAATATTATAAAATTTGGATCACTGGCACATGACTAAAAAACTATTCTTTTTGACCCACCGGTTGGATTTTCCAAATAGTGCACTTTGATTTGGAATTTATTGGACTTCTTAAACTCGCTCAATGTTTATGATATTAAGCCTAGAGACCAAGGAAGAGTTATACAATACAGCGATAGTGTTGAAATATTTCTGTTGTTTTTAGTTTTGATATACGAATGGAATGAATTTGATGCATTTTCACTCCGCCGACAGTCATTACATGGTGTCTGAAGCCAAAATAGTTTTTTTTCGATTTTCTCCAAAACAAATAAATATTTTCCCAAACAAACTACACAGCGTTTATATTCAGACCAAGGGCTACCCATATGCAAAGTTAGAGCGAATTCCATTTTTGTGATTTTTGCCACCAGATGTTTGATAATTGTACAGCCTTACACTTAAGTAATGCTGTCTTATTTCAAATTACTTTAGTCATTTGGGATATGGTTTTTAAGGTTTTGGTCTTCGATAGGGTATACATTTCACCCCTGATTATAGATTTATACATCTGAGGTTATAGTTTCAGATACAAAGTGTTTTACATGTAGTCTACCTGCTGTATATGACAGTGTATTTACTGTATTATTATGATTAATATCATAAACAAGACTTTGAAATCAACAACTCTTGTTACTGCTGTTCTGGTTATGCCTTCCTTTTGTAGCCTGGGCCAGATTTATTCCACTGCGCCTGATTTTTATGTAAAAATGGCTTCTGATGATACTGGTATGGGAATTATAGGGTAATTCCACAGTCTTTCGCATGTCACGGAGGGGACAATCTAGAAGAGAACATCATTTATAACTCTCTTGCTTGGCATAATCTAACTCAATCTACACTTGCAGTGGATAGAGCTACTAATAACTCTTTCGAGTCAAACTATTTTAAAATCCTTTCTCTTATATGCTGGAATATATAATTAATCATTCAGGCTGTCACAGAGGGGACCAGAAAAATTGCAAAAAGTAAAAGTTGAAGTTTAGCCTCAAGTTCCTGTGAATGTAAACATGACATTGATCAACAGTAGTCATGTAAAAGTTTATTTTGGTGTTAATTATATGCATTTTGAAATCACTAGCATTTCCTGTAATCTGATTGGTTAAAAAAAAAAGACTTTGGATTTTACCACAACAATAATCTTTCATATTTTACAAAACAAATGTTGACTTTTTCAACTTACAGTTTTTTATTTGATGAATATTCCCTCTTTCAAGCTGAAGAGGCACTGAATGTGAATGATTATCCATCATTTGACATCCATTTGCATTCAGAAAATGCAGAATAAACCACCAAAACAGGTCCAAAACAAGCGAACAAGCTCCGGTAACTCCTAGTCGTAGTGAGTCCATTCCTGAATTTGCGATTTGGAAAAACAGTTCGTGTTTCTAGTAATTCTACACAAGCCAATATATTGATGAATTAAAGTCTCGGGCCATTAACAAGAAGACTAAAACCATTTCACAAAGCAATGGCTTTCTGTGTTTGAAAATTGGTGCAAGGCGTCCAACAATCTTGACATTGAAATCAACATTGACAACAAAATGGCACCTGTTGTAGTTTTGACCTTGAAAAGACTCTCACTCGATCAGTTCTATGCAGAAGTCAAATGCAAGGACGGCGAAGACAATGAGCCACAATCTCTAAGAATTATGCAGAGTGCCATTGAGCATCATTTGAAGTAGAATAATTATCCTGCGAGCATAGTATTTACTGTAAAATGTCCAGGGTATTTCACGGCTCGCAGCAAATCCACAACATGAATGTCATACGGCAGCAGGGCAAGTGATCCCAAAACTACACGGGCTGGACGTTCAATTACTACTCAAAAGAACAACCAGCAATGGTAAAAAAGCGATGTTGGGCTTTTGTCTGTGATTCTGATGACGAGAAAGAGAATAAGGAAGGACTTTTGTACCAAGTGTCGAGTAGATTGTTCAACTGACTTTGCATGTGCTCAATCGTTCATTGCGCAATACTCGTCACGTGTAGGGTTTTCCACAAGTTGCTCGAATTTCTGTTAAAAGTTTCCCCATAAATCCTAAAAAGTTGCCTATAAATTGCTTAATTTTTAAAAAAGTTGCTCAGAAGTTGCTCGTTTCTCTAACTCAAATAATTGAGTATAATATCTAAATTTCACGTTTTTACTGTTCCAATAGATAATTTTGTAACATCTGACGTTTGCATAGTCATATAACGACCATATTCGTGATTAACAACAGGTGGTGGGAGTACACACCCCATAAAGATACCATAATGTCTGTTTTCATTATTTACGAAACAAGTTCGAACTCTGAAACAAAACGGAATGCTTAAGTTAAATATTTACAAATTCAAGCACAATACTGGAAAGTGGAAAAGCTGCAAATATCACAATGTGATGATGTTGATCTCGTGCTCAGAGTGTCAAATGCATTATTGTCCATTATATTTCAGACTGGGATCTTTTTCCTCTGGTTGCCATTATAACGCAACATAACAGATGCTTCTACGGTTTCCTCTAGTGCATTGTCCTGTTGATGGGTGAAAAAATGCTTCATGAGGCTGAAAACACGTTCAGCAGAGGCGGAACTTGGCTGCAATAGGACCAACTTACGTACAGCAGCTGACGAATTAGGCAGAGTCCGTTCTTGCCTTCCCCACCACTGTACTTTCTCCTCTTCATCCGCTACATTTGTGCCATCAGCCACTGCTAAGTAACGGGGAAGTTCTGCAACAAGACCAGCGATGGTTGCATTATCATCGAGGAAACTGAAGTTTCGGAGCTCTTCCACAGATGCAGCATTTGGGCGGAGCTGTTGGACCTGAACCGGGCAGCATAATCTTGCACTTCTAAATGCTCGAACAAGGCCATGGAATTCTTGGCTAAACTTCCTTTGAAAGAAACGAAGCCCAGGGGTTATGCATGCCTTTGTCCTGGTCACTAGCAGATTGCATAGTGGCAGGTTGCCATTGGCCTGACGGCGAGCCACTCCCTCGAGGTTTGGATACGCATCTAGTGTCACTGAGTGTGCCACAGTAGCTAGGCGCTCATAGCATGTGAATATAAGAGGCCCATCCCCTTCTAGATAGTAGGTGGCGGAAACAAACTCCAACTCAAGATCATTAGCCTCATGTGGATCATCAAAAATATCCAAGAGCTGTCGTCTTGTAGCAGGAGCTAGATGGTCGTTATCCCTTAGAAAGGGTTCCACATCTCCAAAGTACTCCAATACTTGTTTCATCACTTCGAATTTGCTCCACCATCTAGTGGCACTGAATGTCTGCATAGCTCTCCCTGTTCTACCCTTCCATGCAAGGTGTACTGCAGCACTGTGTGAGAACATGGTCACCCATAATTGGGCGAACCAATCTAATACGCGGAACTCAAAATGTTTCCCAACATTGTCGATAGTGTGAGAAAAACATGTAATATCGAGCAACTGTGGAAAATAGAACTTAACTTGTTCCAATGCAGCACGATTAACAGCCGCTCCATCTTTCATGGCTGCAAGGAGGAGACCGGGGCGAATAGAGAAGTCAACGGCCAAGGACTGGATGAGGCACTGAGCAAGTTCATTGGCTTTTAAGCTTTTAGCCAAGACTTGCAGTCTTATCAGTCGCTGCTGTACGTTCCATTCGCTATCGACAAACCGCACAACAATTGCAAGAGCTTCCCCTAGTCGCGTGCTGCCGTCAAAAATGATCGAGCAGCCATCTACCACTGACAGTTCTGTCTTTAGTGTAGTTTTCTCTTTCTCGATGACTGATGGAATCAACTCTGATAAATGACCATGAGAAGTTAACCGGTGTCCGTACTTTTCTAGAAACGAACGAATATGGTCAATTTTCGACAAAGGAATTCCTGCTGACAGGAAACTTTCAACTAAATCAAATCGAAAGACTCTCATGTCGTCTGGTAACGTCTCGCCTTTTGTGTTGCTATTCTCGTCATTTCTTCTAAGAAACGTCAAAAGAGAAGAGTCCCTCTTCTTGCTGTTTTGTATAATTTTCTTGGCTTCATTGTGCTTTGCAGTTCCAATGTGCTTCCGAACACTGCTCTTCTTTTTACTTATGGTCTCTTTGCAGGCATCACATCTCAGCATGTTGTTGTCTGTCACTATAAGATACTCGTTCTTGTATTCCTTGACCCATTGGTAAGCACTTACTTTGGGATCATTAGTACCACGAACAGATTTCTTTCCTCCTGCCTCATTCCTTTCAATCTTCCTTTTTCTTGAAATGGCAGCCTTTTCGGGTTCCTTCAGATCTGCTCCACGTGTTTTTGCCACTTGGATTGGGTCAATGCTTGAGTCTTCAGAGTCTTCAGAGTCTTCAGAGCTGGAATATGTTTCGACATTGGCCGCCATTTTGAAAGCGTGTTCACATGAATACCGCTGACCATATATCTATCGCTTCACAAAACACAGGTAACCCCAAAAAACGATATACTGAGCTTCAATCATCAGCAGAGAAGATCAAAATTAATATTTTGATATTGACATTCAATAGGGAAGGGAATCCATCTCAATTTTTCATGAGACATCATGCAAAAAAGCTTTTTGTCTCTTTAAAAAAGGATAAATTTCTCGAATTGGAAGAAGTTGCCAAAAAGTTGCTCAAATACTAAAGTTGCCAGAAAGTTTCTCGAAAGAGCAAAAGTTGCCGAAAAGTTGCCGAGCAACTTGTGGAAAACCCTAGTCACGTGACATTTTGCTATGAATATTAAAATCGTTGTTTATGTTTTCCGGCATGGAATGAGTGTAAATTTCAAAATGGATATAATTAAGTGGTAATTGAACTTCGTGTCGTGCAATTTTGGTCTGAAATCAAACTTGCAATTACAAATCGCACTTCCGCTACGCGTCGTTTGATTTCAGACCAAATTGCACTCCACTCAGTTCAATTACCATTATTAATCAACAATATAATTAATGCATAAATAGAAAAGCCCTCTCAACTCTCTTATATTGTTCTCATAACAATAAGTGATAATAGCTAGTGCAGGGCTCGAAATAGAAAAAAAAAATGGCCATGCAGACAGTTTTTTATTTTTTGGCAGGTCAAATAAATTTTAGCCTGTGCTCACATCCAAACTAAACCATGGTATAGTCAGTCTGCGAATCAGTGCAGGATTCCTTGTTCTGGACCCCCAGCATAGTAGCACGATTATATATAATAGCTTCTGATTGGCTATCGCTAATTCTCATTCTTATGCGTGTCCTGATTGGTTGTGGTACTCGCGCTATGTTTATTTTCAAAATGGCTTTCACCTTTAATTTTAGCAAGCATATATGGACACAGTGAGTACCACAACCAATCAGGACACACGTAAGAATGAGAATTGGTGATGGCCAATCAGAAGCTATTATATATAATCGTGCTACTATGCTGGGGGTCCAGAACAAGGAATCCTGCACTGATTCGCAGACTGACTATACCGTGGTTTAGTTTGGATGCAAGCGCAGGCTAATAAATTTTGGCCTGCCATTTAGTATTTTTGACCTGCCACAAATTTATGATACAAAATGTGCATTTTTCACCTTTTTAGTAGTAATCACATTGTTATTTATTTTCAACAATAAACATTAACAAAGAAATTAGTACTAATACAACAGAGTTATGGGCAATCTTCTGAAAATGTTGAAATTCAAAGCTTAGAGATGGTTACGTTGGCGTATAGTGCTTCAGTTGCCTAGGAACACTCCATCTGATTATATGCAAATGTTTATGTATCAAACTTTTTTTGCATAAACAAAATGGTCTTCAAGCAATTCACACCCTAACTAAAAGTCACCACTATCACTCAGTATCAGAGTATCACCGCTGCAGTTGCTAAGAGTGTCAATGTCTGAAAGTTCTTCATTGGAATTGTTTAACATCACAAATATAACAGTGTGGTCATGAATCTGCTGCATCGATGCTATATCCACCAATTCTCTTGCTGTGTCTTTCACTAGTATTTTACTCTCATTGAACAGAACACTCCCAAGCTTCTCCAGGTCGTCAAGAAATGTCACAATTCGACTGTGTGTTCCAATCATTCCATCAATTCTGATTGGGGTAACTGAATGTGTGTCGGCCTCAAAATGCTCAACAACTTTCTCAACAACTTTGATCTTGAGTGCAATTAGTGCTTCTTCTTTGCTATCAGACGCATCTGGCTTTTTTACACTGATCTCTGCATACTCATCAAAATGATCACAAAGATGCTGGAAGTTAATATATGCTTCAATATTGTTCTGGGAATTGTTCCCCTCCATTTTTCCCGTCGTAGATTCGTCACAGAATCGTTCTGCAAAGCAAATGGCGTGCACGCTAGCTTGGGAGCCCAAAATGCATGCTGGGTTATATTACAAGAGAACACCGCTGACCTCATGACCTGCGACTGCACTGGCTGCATTGCACGCACGTACACTACCACCTTTGCTCTGTTGTTTTCAGTTTATTTGCTGATATTTATAAGCTTACTGTAATATCGATCAACTGTTCATGGAAAGGACTAGCGAATAAAGGAAAATGGCAAGCAAACAAAGTAAAACAATAAACTGCAGTGGAGCAAAATTTCCCCTTTCATTTTATTTTTCATTTGGCAGTTCAAAATTATTTTCGCCTGCCAGTAGTAAAAGTTGACCTGCATTTTGGCCATTGGCAGGCCGCTATTTCGAGCCCTGTAGTGTCATGGAGAGGACTGTCATGGAGGGGACATTTACCATTCTAGTGATTTGCATAGTAACGTTCTTGAGAAAATAACATCCTTTAGCATCCTTCCAATTGATTTAGAAGGGTTTAATCATTTTGACATGCTCTCTGGAAATGTTTTCCATATTATTTCCATTATGACTAATTGATATGTACCCTTGGTTGTACAAACTGTTGGCAATTAAAATCACAAGGCTGGCCTTGTCTTTCTTGGTCTGCTGTGCCACGCCCAACACTCTTGCCGCTGAGTGGAGTTGGCTTCTGGATACGCCGCCCATTTTCATGGCATTGAATGCGACACAAACAACCAGTGTAGCAGCTGTCCCTGCAAAACAAAATTAAGTAAATTAAATGAATGCAGGGCTCAAATGATTTGTTTTCAAGACAAATAACAAACAGTCTGTAGTTGCAGCTGAATATTTTCTCTTGGCAGTTGGAAAACAAATGCATTATTGCCAACGAGTCAGCCGAGCGAAGACGCGAGGCTGACGAGGCGGCAGCAATATAGTGCCGAAGCGCGAACATTTCTTGTATGCAGAAAAAATCTCGAATGGGCCACCAAAATGTAATGTAATGTAATGTAATGTAATGTAGACCACGGTCTAAACCAATCAGAAAGCGCTTTTGTCTGATGTCATAATAATCACGTGGTTGTCACGGGAAGAGCTTCGCTGATCGCTACGCTGTTGTTTACGCTGTTTCGTTGCACGAGATAAGTCCAAAAAAGTCAGATTAATGATATTTATGTTCTTTGCTTTTGTTAGAGTACTGAACTGTGTACTCTTTTCTAGATCGATTTGCTGACTATTGACAGCCTGTGTTCTAAACTGAGTAAAATTAATACTCAAAACGGTTAACCGAATCACACAGTAATGCCGATCGGGCCAACAACATTGCCAACTTTTGTCAAGAGACACAAATCCTACTTTACTGAATTGTTTAATCGACTCAAAATACTCATTATTGCAGGCCAGTAAATAATAACAAATCCTGCTGCTAGACTGATCGAAGTGTCGATCTAACTTGGAAAGCCAGACTGTCACGCCAACGTGCTAATTATACGTCTGTGAATTGAAGTACCGGTATTTGTTTTTACAATGTATTATTTCAAAGCCATCTCTCTGGAATTAGGACAAGTTTTCGCAAAATAAAATAAATCATGGAGTATAAAACTGTGTTTCAATAATCACAAAAGATCATCGCAACAAAATCATTGTCCTCGTTGGCATTTAGCGATAGCTACGGCTAGTATATATATTGTTTTCCAGATAGGCAAGCTGGCAAGCTTTGATTGTAAATTTATCTAAAAGTAATGATTTAATCAAGATATATAATTGCAATAATATTAAGTTAATTGTATGTAAGTCTTGTACATATGCTTATTTTAACATACCCTTTATTTTGTTGTTCCCATCCGACATCTGTTGCTTCCCCTGCAGTTCTACATTGCGGTCCTTATCATCTTCTATGCTTTTTTGCTGTTTTGCTGCATGTTTTGCTGTTTCTGTCTGTCATCAGCATCATCTAACAATAAGTCTACAGGATAACAAAGCCTTTTGGGGGGCTTTGGCACTATTAGCTGTTCCTGATAATCAGATTCAGGTGTGAATTCGAGGGTGTGAATTTAGAGGTAGAAAAGGAAAAATAATTTTATTTTTTATCATTTGATGTGAAATGTGTAGTTGTAATAACCATAATAGGAAAGGGACAATTTCTGTCTTTATTGAGTGATATATTGATATACAATCATTACAATTAATTATTGTTACAATTAAAACAACAGTCAATGTCTTGTTAATCTCTGCTAAGCAGGCACTTGCCTATCAAAATATGCTTGCTTTTTACTCCTTTAATATAAGAGATTTGACTGTATAATTGAGGCAGATCATGATCAATGAAAACATTGAAAATAATTATTCATATTATATTTCTCCCGGTTTTTTTATATTCCCATTAATAGAAGTTTGACTTTAGAATTGGTTTGGACCTGATGCAGTTCTTTTTGTAGTTTATTTTGCAATACTTTTGACAGTTTGAAGTCTGAAGTTGTAAATGTACCGAATCCAAAACTCGGTCGTGGAATTGTTCCAAGGTTCTTTCCGAAATTCCTTTTGATTTTTCGAATGTCTAGTCAAAGTTATGAACAAACTTCGGAACTTGTCTGTCAAAAGTAACGCTCATCTCTTCCTGTTATCGTTTCAGCCGATCGTTTCAGCCAAAAACATTTTCATGTCGAGACATTGTCTAGACATTGTCTAGACACTTTTGTCTCGCATTTGAGATACGTACCTCTTTGTTGAAACTGCTGACTTTAAAAATTGATAAAGACGTAATGTGAGTATGTTTTGCTGTTTATAATATTTTATGACGTACTAGAAACAAAAACAATAATGAAAAAGAGACAGGATGTTCTTTCAAAAACAAGAAAACAAATTTCATGTTAACCCTTTCCAGCCCAAGGGAGTCGCCTGCTGGGAACCCCCCTACTGTCCAAGGCAATATTAAGTCATTTAGCTAAAACAGCATCATTCCATATTTTATTTATTATCTCAGAAACTATGGATTTATAGAAAAAACATTTAAGAAAAACATTTCTCTTAAGATGATGACCTTTCTAATGGTATAAAGGTCTTTGTTTTTCAGGCATATGCTGTTGAACTATACAGCTGGATATCATGACAAAATATAAACTTCAAAAATGTCTCCATGTTGTCTTTGATTTAAACAGTGATATATACAAGAAACAAATTTTGTTCAACAAATAATGTTAATATTGCTACAAAGAGAGAGAAAACAAGGCTATAATACACAAAACATGTTTTGTTTAACATTTCTATAGTATATACATTTCCTACAGTAATAAATATTGAAGGAACATTACAAAGCGAAATTTCAAATTTTGCACCATTGATCACACCAGATCCTACGTGGTATGGCTCTTGAAGCACTCTCAACATAAGCGTACATTGCAAAGTTCACAAGCCATCCTGCACCAAGTAGCTTTCTTATGCTTTAAGCAGCTCTTGTAGCGTCCTTTGCTGTAAGAAATAGGCCAATGCCCTCCTTCTATCGGCCCAGAAGTAAGAGACAATTTTCGAGCAGAAAAATTGTCAATTATATCGCGGACCAACTCCAGCCGAAAAACGAGTCGACTTCTTAAATACATTGTAGTGGCTTCATCTGCATTTGAAATTTGTTTATTGAACCAAGCTTTCGGCCATCGCAGCCATCTTCAGGGTTACTTCTGTTGCTGTGATTTCTCGAGAACTTCTCCAAAATGTGGGAATTGACAATAGAAATATCCACGAGAAACCGCAGAAGATATCGCCACCATTTCTTGGATTTTCTACTGGTCATGTAATAACCTCGAAGTTGATCACTTAGGTCAACACCACCCATGTTGCTGTTGTATGATTTCACAACAGGAATGCTCGGGACTTCAATAATACTTCCATCTCGCTTCCTCCTATTCACTTGATCATCGCCAACAGGATTTGATTGTGTACTTAAAAAATAGACAGGCTTCTTATCTTTCCACACAGTCACAACCACATTGCCTTTACGAAGAAATATTGACTCTCCTTGTCGAAGCTGTTTCACTTGTTGTGTTTTCGGAGCAATCTCCTTGAGTATGCCTTGTCGATTCGACCTCACAGTTCCACATACGTAGGTCTGCTCGTGAAACAAATTTTCTGCTAAGGCAATAGATGAAAAGAAATTGTCCACAAAGACATGGTGTTTTTTTCCAATCAAAGGCCTTATTAAATTATGGACAACGCGATATCCAAGTCCTTGTGTTGGATTTGCATCTCTCCTTCCCGGTGTAAACACTGGGGTCGCACACATATCCGTTGGAAGAGTCGGCACATTCCCACACTTTAATGCATCGTTTGGTAGGGTTTTGGGGCATATATTGTTTCATTCCGAGCCTTCCTTTGAAAGGAATCATTGCCTCGTCAATAGCGACGTTTTTTGTTGACTTGTACTCGTTTTTGTGTCTACTGCTCAATGGAGCAATGGACACTATGCTCTATCGTATATGCCTGAAAATACTTCATGTAAGAATCTAATTACGCAAGTCCAAGTGTTTACCTACCACATGACATATGCATAATAACAGACATAAAGTCTATACCTTGTAAGAGTGTAAGTCCGTCCTTGTAACAATAGAACGTTCGTTCTATGCTCGGAAGAAAGTTCGTTGTATATTCGGAATCAATACGAAAGATTATGAAGAAATACCAATGATCTTCGTGACTCTTCGTGATGTCTTTTCGATTTCAAGCATTGAATCGGATCCAATAAGAACACCGACATTTTCTGCCGATGATTTCGTTTCACGTGACGTCCATGTGACTGGAAAAACACTGAACTCTGATATAAAGCGACTTTATGCCATGTTTTCTTATTTTTTCCCTCCGATAATTAGACACAGCTTACATAGATTGTGTAAGATTTCTTTTTACCGAGAATCTTTCAGATATTCTGACGTTTTGGACAGATTTTGTAGCCAAAAGGTCAACACCAGACGGCTGTGTTTGTTTGCTACCCGCCATCGATCTCCAGAACGACTCCAACTACGATGTCAGTCTCGATTGATATTAAAACCCTTCAGAAGGACAAGCCATTCCTATTTGGGAACTTTGGAGCACAGAAATGGGATAATTCAGCTCCGTGAGGAGATGAGTCCCACAAGGGGAATTATTATCGTAAGAGGATATATTGGCCCCGTAAGGGGAATAATTGGCCTCGTAATTTTATTTACCTCATGAAATACACATTAGTGCATATTAATTCCATTCCATTCTCTTGTTTTCATTTCACTATTACACATTCGACATTATATTTTATTTCACAGGTTACCATTATAACTCTATCACTGCAATTTATAAACACGAGAAATTATCTCCGGATAACAGAAATAGAACCGTTTGTGTATCAGTACTATCTAAGTAATTGCTGCCGCAGCGAGCGAGCCTGAAGCAAGCGAGCAACGCAGTTCTCTAATCGACATATATAAACAAATATTGGGGTATTTGGGCATTTTGCTTGCAAAACGCAAGGAATTGTGGTTAACGGCAAGATCAAAGGTGCAAGACAGGCTGGTTAATGTGCAAATAAGTTTACTGTCAAATCGGCTGATGCGTTCCTATCCATGACGAGCCGCAGCCCTTCGATACTTGTTCTGTGGTCATCTGAAATGACCGCTCAAGACTACAGGGATCCTACAGATCAAACAGTAGCCGCCAGGTTTCTCAGCGTGAAATCCCCGATCATATGTCATCAAACTCTTATCATAAAGCACATATGCAAACAAGTATGCAAACTGATCTGACTGAATATTACCAGATACCTTTTTGAAATAATAAATCTACGAGTCTATGGCTCATTACTTTGAGTAATAAATAAATTTACCTACCTACTTAAACGGAGCTTTATGTTTTAGATGATGTAAGCTTACGAAAGAATTTGTAAAACAATAACAGAATAAAGAATGCACAAGATATCTAAGTTTACAAAGCTGCATGCCTGAAATCATTAAACAAACATAAAGCTATTGCTCTTTGGAATCGCTTTTAATAAACGTTGTGGTCAAAATATGGCGTACTTCCGTCGCCGTATTATTGAGCCCGCATTACTTGCTATCTGCGATCTCATAATACAATTACAAGCGGCTCACGTAAACATGGGGAAGTCGAAGGCGAAGGTTTATCTTTAACTTTTAAGTTTATATGCTACAAGTTTTAACTGGATTAAACTATATTTGGTATGACTTCAAGATATGGCGCCCAATTTGAAATACTTAGATCGACAACAATGCGACAGGAGCTCATACGATCGATCCGCCATGAAGAGGAGTGCTTCAGGCACAGCGTTGTCGAGTCTAAATATACAACTAAATGAAGTGTATTCGTCGTGTTTGGACTCGAGCAAAACCTGGTATGCTTTAAACTCTACAATCTGCTCCTCGAAGCCGGCGACATTTTGTAGTTCTTTGGCCTCAAAAGTATTTCCTGAAGAATACAAACATACAAGGTTTGAAGATCTTCGCGCCAAAGATGGCACTGTCCCGCCATTCAAGTGGTTCAATCCACAGCACAGAATGGACATGGTTCATGTGGCTAGCCGGTTCGGACTCCTGTTAGGAGTTCTACGACTGAAGCAACTCGAAGCGAGTCCACTTCTGTCCTCTAGGGAATTTTGTGCAATGGTGGCACTTGTAAACACTGCAGATCTTGAGCCTGAGGACAAGACTATCCACCGCGACAGCGAAAATAAAGATCATCGCTTGAGAGCCCATATCATGGCATTAGAGTGTCAGTTAGCTTCTGCTTCCCAAGAAATTGTATCTTTGCGGGCAAAGATACAACGAAGCAGTAGTCCAGCCTTGGCCTTCGAAATGTCGAGCGCGCCAAAATGTAAGCTTGTTAATACCAAAACCCCGCCAAAATTGAAAAATGAAGCAGACTCTATCTCGCCGAAAGGAAACACCATAAAAGAACTTAAAAATAACAAAGATATATCTCCCATCACCAAGAAGAGAAAGCTGAAGGAAAAAAGTCTTGCTATCATGGAGGAAATAAACATGGTTTGCGAAAGTCATGGCGAATCGCTGTCTGAAGTTTTAAGTGAATCCTGTCTTTTGTCAAAGAAAGATGATGCATGTAGAGTTCGCCATGCTGTATCCACCGTATTGGATAATTATACAGAGCAAAATGGTGCAAAAGCGACATTTAAGACATTAGTTCCAGAAGCAACATGGGCCGCAAGAGTTCAGTCCATGCGTGTACCAGACTGGGTATTTTTGCTAATAAAGCTTAAAACAAGAATGTCTGATGACGCTTGGCAAACTTTGACAAGCCTAACAAGACTTGGCCGTTCTGGAGTGAGTAAGCTTAAATCTAACAAATTTTATGAGATTCTACTTTTAATTAATAACCAATAGAGTTCTCACACGCAAGCAGGCATCTTGTTTTACTTGTAATCGTGCTCCACTATATTTTTGAATGACAAAATATTTCATTTACCAAAAGGAAAAAAACATAAGCTTAAGTATATATTGTTTTGACCCACAAGATGGCTGCTGTCGGCTGCTGAATAAGAATAAGCTTATAATTTATCATTAAATTACAATTGAATGAAATTATGATATTGTACAAATTCTCTTTCTTTTAGAAACAGTGTGATGAGCCAATAATTTTGATCAAAGGAAACATAAAAGCCCTAAGAAAGGGCATTTTTGAGGTGACTGAAGCCTTGATGGATATTAGGGAATTAAACTCAGAAATCCCTGGTTACGAACAAAGTCTAGAGAGTTCAGTGATCTGGACTACAAGAGAGATGAGACTACATGGCAATGTACTTGAAGAACTGGTATTTAGTTTGAAAATCGATGGACGTCCCTTTTATGGTAAGCCAATGCAATAGATAAAATGTTATATTGTGATAATTATGTGCATTGGGATTAGACACTAAAAGCGTGAAACAGTACTAACTAAATACGGTAGTACTAAAAAGAGTGATGAAACAATAGAAAACAATAGAAATGGCACCATTTAGAACTATGTCATGCTTTTCGTGCTTGTACTCTACCACAGATGTAATATATTTTAACTTTTACCTGTAGGTAAAAGCCAAGTGTCTGTTGGTATTGTGCCACTGAAAGTAAATTACCAATCAACTCAAAGTGCAAAGTCTGTCATAACTTTGGCAATTGCAAACTGTGAAGAAAAAAGGTTGGTGTGGAACATAATCATAAAGCAATATAAAACGCTTAAGTGATATACTATCTCACACGATGGGAGTTGTAGAGCAAGAGAGAAGCAAGCTTATGCCCTATAGGAACACAAGGTGCAGCTGAGTGTTTATCTTGCTTCTCGAGTGCACTACAACTCCCAAAGTGTTTATTTCACAGTATATAGACATGCTCGAGTATTTTATATTACTTTTATAAGATATTTTTGGAAGTTTTCTTGGAACCATGTCTCTGTCCTCTGATATAAACACTCGCGCGTGCTGTAGTCAGCCAATCAGAGCAAGCGTTATATCGCATGTATTTTATAATCATCTGTAATTCACTTTTACAGCAGCTTGAAAACAGTGATGCTATCTACTCAAGTCTCATGATTTGCTTGATTAATGTTATTAATGAATTTAGACCAGATATCAAGATGCTGTTTAGTAACCTGAATGAACAGAAAGAAGTCCTTAAGCAGAATGGCATCATGGTTGATGGTAAAATGTATAAGGTTTCATTCAAAGGTTAGCGATGAAGACATAAAATTATACATGTATACACCAAATAATTTACTGTTACATAATTACATGTATGTAGCTTGCATTTCATTTGTATTTTGGACTATTTTCTATTGCAAATTCAGAATATTTTCATTTCAAGTTATACCGGTAGTATTTTGGTGGTCAAAAGGTCATGGGACTCTGTTCTTCTAAGTGCTGTAAAGCAACAGAAACACCTGGGTGACTCGCCTGTGTTTTTGTGAGACAGATATCCCATGACCTACATGTATTTCAAACACATTATTTTTCATTTCAAATTATAGTATTTTGGTGGTCAAAAGGTTATGGGACTCTGTTCTTCTAAGTGCTGTAAAGCAACAGAAACACCTGGGTGACTCGCCTGTGTTTTTGTGAGACAGATATCCCATGACCTACATGTATTTCAAACACATTATTTTTCATTTCAAATTATAGTATTTTGGTGGTCAAAAGGTCATGGGACTCTGTTCTTCTAAGTGCTGTAAAGCAACAGAAACACCTGGGTGACTCGCCTGTGTTTTTGTGAGACAGATATCCCATGACCTACATGTATTTCAAACACATTATTTTTCATTTCAAATTATAGTATTTTGGTGGTCAAAAGGTTATGGGACTCTGTTCTTCTAAGTGCTGTAAAGCAACAGAAACACCTGGGTGACTCGCCTGTGTTTTTGTGAGACAGATATCCCATGACCTACATGTATTTCAAACACATTATTTTTCATTTCAAATTATAGTATTTTGGTGGTCAAAAGGTCATGGGACTCTGTTCTTCTAAGTGCTGTAAAGCAACAGAAACACCTGGGTGACTCGCCTGTGTTTTTGTGAGACAGATATCCCATGACCTACATGTATTTCAAACACATTATTTTTCATTTCAAATTATAGTATTTGGGTGGTCAAAAGGTCATGGGACTCTGTTCTTCTAAGTGCTGCAAAGCAACAGAAACACCTGGGTGACTCGCCTGTGTTTTTGTGAGACAGATATCCCATGACCTACATGTATTCAACACGATTAGCATTAATTTCAAATGTTCTGTCAAGAACAATTTCATTTCAAATTTATAGTATTTTAATGTGCAGGCTATGTCGTTGTATTCCATTTAATATGTTCAATAATATTATCATTTTTTAACAGTGACTCTTGATTACAAAGGCCTGGTTTTGATATTTGTAAAGAAGGAAGATGAAAATTTTATGTTGGGAGGAAAAGGCCTAAATGTTGAGTTCTGTTTGTTTTGTAAGGCTAAACGAGTAAGTACGAACTGTCATTGCAATAATTATTACTAACATGACTATCACAATACTGTACATCAATCAAAATAGTCGATAAAGGAATTTATAATATAGTCGCATTGAAATGCACGCTCTGATTGGCCGAGAACTGTGCTTTATCAGAGAACTGTGCTTAATTATCAGAGAACTGAGTTCAGTTTACTGACGTAAAAGCAAAATTCAAACAAAAAATAGTGTGCATCCTCACTGAATTGTTTCGAAATGGCGTATGAGCATGCGCTCTTTGAACTTTTCACTGACTGAAAGCGCCTATAAAATAAAAGTGCAATGTTGTTTTCTATATAAATTTATAAAACAAATAGAACAGCTTCATCTGTGCTCCGTTCAGTTATAAAGCACTTAGGAATTGACAAGAGCACTTCGCCTACGGCTCATGTTTCTCCCTATGCTTCTTTCGTCACTGACTGTCACTCCACACAGGGGAATTGGAGTTTGAGGTGATCACAATATTTGCCTTTGTGATATGTTTATATGTACAACTATGACATTCTACACTGTATTTATGTTGGAATTCTAAAACATGTAATTGTAATTCCTTATTAGGCATGTGATTGTAAACTTGGTAACCATGAAGTTTGCTTGGAGCATTTTTTAGAAACAAAAGCCAATGTAGGAGGGTGAGTTTCTAAAGAGAGAATTTGTAATGCATGTACATGTACATGTACCTCCCTAAACTAATAAAAGTACACATGTACATTTTGTAGGTGTATGTAGGCTACATGTCATAACCCGTCATTTGCATGCATATCATACAAGTAAATGTAGGTTGCAAAATATATATTTTTAGAGTTGCAGACAACTTATTTTGGTTTTCATTTATTTTCCAGATTCAAGGGGCTACGTGATGACTTGACCTGTATTTTGGGGGAAGATCTGAGCTCTGTCAGTCTTTGCGCTTTGCATTGTGAGATGCGCAACACAGAGCAGATGTTAAAAAATATTGGTCTCCTTGCACATGAAATTGGTTCACTAGATGAGTGCAACAAAAAGTTGTCAGAGTATGGTCCTCAAAACATCAAGAGTGACAGAATATCGGTGAAGGTTAAACCAGGCCAGCAGTCAAGTATTGAAAGACACAACATATCAGTATGCTCTTTTTCTGGTGAGAATTGCAAGGCATTAATATTATTTATTATACCATGTCTGATCCGTGAGCGGGCAAGATGAGTTGAATCCTGCAATTAGATTGGCTACCCGAGCAGGCAAGATGGAGTGATATTGCCCACCCGGGATGACCCTAGCCTGCGAATACAGCCGCTTTTTTGCGTTCGCGCCACAGGTCTCCCGCAAAGAAGCGTCTGCATTGTTAGGGCAACATTCCTGTATTGTGATCTCTGAGGTCATGACAGCTCGTGTTGTAAATCTGATACAACACAGCCGCTCATGGTGTGAACACTACTTCCAAACGGCCTGAGTTTGTTGGTCAAAATTATTGTAGAACATGATTTTATTCATCTGTGCATATGATAAGTCCGATACAATCGCCCGCGGCTCGACATTGTAATATTTTGTTCTGGTCGTTCTGGTTTAGTTGAGCTTAATTTATGCAAAGAATGTGATTACCAGAAAGCTGACCAATCAGCTTCTTTGACCAGAATTGGGTCAAAAATGACGTCACAGTACAGGAATGTTGTCCTCACAACGCAGACGCTTCTTTCGGGAGATCCCTGTGGCGAGCATAAAAAAGCGACTGTATCCGCAGGCTAGGGACGACCCGTGATTATCCCACATTGTTAAATAGGGTAAATATTTCATTCTCACGGATCAGACATATAATGAATCATTTATTGACCAAGCTTGTTCGGTCAATTAGCAGTATTTGAAGCTTCATAAAGTGTGACAACATCTTTACTTTTTAGGAAACACTGAAAGAAAGATCTTGGATGACCTAAGAGACATTATAGAAGAATCCCTTCCACAAGAGAAACTAACTGCTCACTTCCAAGACCAGGAGAGTGCCATTGCCTGTATCACCAACAAAATCTCATTTTGCGAAGCTCGTGTGAAGGTAGTTATATTAACTTTATGTCAATTCAAATTGAAATTGATGTTTAAATTGTTTTTTTCATTCCTTTTTCAGTATTATGAAGAGATGTTGGACAGTGGAGTTTTTATTCGAGACTTTGGAACCAGACTTGAAGAAATGGAGTTAGCTAACACTGGTAATTAGCCCACCTTCGAGTTATGCTTCACTTGTCATGCACAAAGGTTTTAGTACAAGGCTCCGGGAAATACTGGTAATGCCATTTATCCATTATTTCCCTGGGGACTTGTACTGAATGAATTAATGAATAAGCCTTTATTTAAACAGGGTTGTCCCTTCAGTGTATATAATACACTGTTATCAATAGGAGCCCTAATCAATAGTTATAAATAACAATAATAATAATGTATAATAATGAAAAATACTAAAAATATAAATAGATATATGAGTAATATATAATAAAAATACAAAAACTATTCTAAGATAAGACTGTATAACAAATACGCGAATACTGATAAAAAAGCTAAGAAGAAAATATTACTTACTTAGGGAGTTATTAAAAACTACACAACCATTATAGTTAAAACTTTTCTTGGCAGCCTCTATTCTATAATACCTTTGTGTGTGACAAGTGAAGCATATATCGAAAGTGGGCTATTTGATAATTTGAATATTTCAGAACATATTATAATTCATACTATAATTATTTTTATGTTTTCACGCTTCCCTTATCTTTATCCTAAATTCAGTGTTGCATTGAATGAGCTCGTTTACTGGGCTAAACTATGGAAGAACGATAGTACTCGGCGATGGAGTTATAATGGCTGAGGGGGAAAATCCCCCAAAGCCGCTTTTAATACAGAATATCAAATTAAATATTTACAAATGTTGTCATGGTAACCAAAACCAATTGGGCCCAGTAAAGGTGAGGGCAAATGAAACGCCAAAAGCATCATAATTTATTATGATGCTGCCCCACCCAAAGGAAATGCAACACTGAACGAACACGAACATTTAAAGTTGCTACTAAGTGATTATATGGAAAACATATATATATCATAACCGACTGCTGCCCTTGCAAATCAGTCGGATATGAGAGAGTGAAATCAACTGAATACACTAGCCGATTAAAGTCTGAAGTATTTCTTATGCAATGACTGCTGCCCTTGCTATTCAGTCACAGATGCATGACAAATACTGACTTGTAATACATGACGTGACTACGAATATAAAGTTGTGTAGATCATAAGTGAAATCTAAGCAGACATCGTAGGTATTCGGATATACTTCAAAAAGGCATTCGACTTCCACCTACCCAACACTCGTATCTGCGCATCTGACATTCCTCGACCGGCAGCATGAGACGCAGCCCCTATGCGGAAACTATGACCTTTGTAACGAGCAGGATTAAGACCACATTGCTTTATGGCGAGGGCAAGCAGGTCGCAGAAATATTTCCTTGTGATAGGGAAACCGGATTTAATAAAAAGTGCCCCAGGGGCGTTGCCCCTGAGCGCAAGGTAGTCAAGGATAAGCTGTACTGGGCATAGTGTATCCTGGCGAGTTATGATCAACGAGAATGGGGTTCGGTTGTAGCTATGCTTAAAAGTCAGGAATGTGACCTTTAAGGATACTGTCTCGTTAGAGGCATTAACCAGCTTAGTAACGTTACAGAGTGTTAGGTTAGTATTACTAGCGTGTTTGTTACCAACCGTCATTTCCCCAACGCGTAGGAAAGCATAAAATGCTAGAGAACACATAGCCTGGAATAAGCACAGCTCGTAAGGAGACGCGATGAATTGTGATGCAGAAATCAAAATCTTGTGAAGAATTTGAATAGTAATTGGTAACCTGCAGTCAAGACTTGAGTCTAACTTGCCATAGCCTTTTAACATCTGTACAATGAAAAATGTTTTGCTTGGGTCAAGGACTCCAAAAAGCTTATGTGAGTAACTAATGGCCGAAATATAAGTATTGACAGTCGAAGCAGCGTAATTACGATCAAACAAGTAAGCAATGAAAAGTGCTAGATCTGGTGGTGAAATGGGAAGTTGTATAGTGACCCCTGGAAAAGTAGTATGAAAAAATTGGGTAAAATAAATGCCATGACCTTTTGTATGTAGGCAAGGACGACGGCTGAAGACTCGATTGCACTAATTGTCTCACTATGGCTGCCAATTCTGAGGCTGCAAGTGAAGAGGAATGTCTGTTGCGCAGCGATCCATGTGTAAGGGTGCTAAACGTCTGAAAGTCTGGACCTGCAAGCGAGATAAAGCATCGGCTAAGTTGTTGCGTGAACCCGGCACGTGCTTCGCTCTGAAGAGTATATTATTGCGTAAGCAGATCAAAACCAGTTTACGAACGAAAAACATGAGATCCTTATCTCTGCACGATTGCTTGTTAATGACATACACGAGGGCTTCGTTATCAGTGAAAAACAAAATGCAGCGGTTCTTTATCTCGTGACCCCACAGGTACAGACTCAAGACGATCGGATAGAATTCCAAAATAGCGATATTTCTATGCTTCCAGCTATCGGGCCATTCACCATTGCACCATTGGTTGCCGAAAATAGCCCCGAAGCCTAAAGCGCCAGAAGCGTCGGTGACCAGATTTAACTTGGAAGAAGTCAGCCACAAATCATCGAGGAAAAAAGACTTTCCGTTGAATTGGGACAAAAAGGAAAGCCACAGTTGGAGGTCCTGTTTAACCTCCCTAGTGATACGAATGAAGTGGTGGACTGACCTTAATCCTATTGATAGATCAATTAAGCGTCTAAGAAATGCACGGCCCGGTTTCACGACGGAACAAGCAAAATTTAAGAGACCAGTCAAAGATTGAATCTCCTTTAAACTGACTTTTTTACGACGCAAAAAGTCGGATATAAGAGCCGTGCATTTCTCAATTTTATCCAGTGGCAAACGAGCCTCTGAACGAATAGTATCTAGTTCAATGCCTGCAAATGACAGTGTAGTAGCTGGGCCAAACGTTTTCTCTGGTGCTATGGGAATGCCGAGATAGGAGCACATTTGCAAGAATAAATCCAGCTGCTTAGAACCAATATCCTTAGACGGAGCAATCAATAAAAAATCATCTAACAGATGCAATATCAGATCAATATTCAACTTTTTACGGGCGATCCATTCAACAGCTGTGCTAAAGGTTTCAAATGTCCGACAAGAGCTAGCACAGCCCATGGGCATACACCGATCATAATAATACAAGTCGTTCCATACCATACCCAAAAGATAATATTCACTCGGGTGAATAGGGATTATACGGAAAGCACTCTTAATATCGGTTTTTGCAAGAAAGCACCCGGGTCCTAATTTTTTAATGTAACGAATTGCGTCTTCTATGGTAGCATAAGTTACGCGTGTATACTCAGGGTCTATTCCATCGTTGATAGAGAAGCCCTTGGGGTATGATAAGTGGTGAATTAGTCTGAATTCGCCAGGACTTTTCTTGGGAACAACCCCTAGCGGTGACACACGAAATTCAGGAAAAGGAACACGATCGAAAGGACCCGCAATTCTACTAGCCTCAATTTCCTTTGTTAGCTTAACATCTACAACATCAGGTTGCTCTAAGGCCGAGGACAAGTTTTTAGATACCGTTTCCGAGATTGACCCTTTAAAGTTAATTGAGAACCCCCGAAGGAAACCAGAAACCAGAAAATCAGCTGTTGATGGATCGTAACCGTTTAGCAAATGTAGTAATCTATGCGCTCTTACTGGCGTTGGAAGACTGGCTGTGCTGCTTGGCAGCCAGGGGCCGTTTGTAGGACTCTCTGCCTTGGGGACGAAAATTGGACTCTCTGCTTTGGGGACGAAAATTGCAAGATGTGGCCCGGTGTTCGCCGTCGCATTTGTAGCAAGAATGTTTGAAATTGCAACCTGGGCAAGCAAGACCTTTGTGGAATTTAAAACAGAAACCGTGTGGTACAAAATCGCCGGTTGTCGATCGCGGGACCACCGAGGCCGCCGAGGCCGCCTTAAATACTGAGGGAGTCGATTGTGAACGCAGCCACAACTCGCTATTAATCGCGCCCCAGGGCAGAGAAGCAACATGAGTCTGCCTCAAGAACCTAAAATTCTCGTCGTAAAAGCGCCAGTTCTGGCCCCTGGCTGCCAAGTCTCTAATCAGAGACCCATATTTCATCAGTACAGGCGCCTCACTAGGATACTTACTAGTGTAAACGCCTACAAAAACATAAAATGCACTAATCCAGGCATCGATAGTTGTGATTTTTCGAGGCTTTGACAACGGTTCGAGGCATAACGATGGAACCAGCCCCGAGTCGGATTTCTGAACGCTGATCTGATACTTATCGCTTGATAATGGGTTAACCAATAATGACCCAAAATCAATGTACTCGTGAGCCCAGATTTTGGATCGGAGCTTATCCGACACTCTGGCATCGATATCCGTAGCCACTGATATAAACGGTTGGGATGGCAACAAATTTTGTGGCTCACCTTCGACGAGATGTTGCACCACGGAATTGGGAATAGTCGGATTGGTGGGGTGTGATGACAGGCGATGTAAGCTGGACTTCCGTTAACCCCACTGATACGTCTGCTGATACGCCGGGCTCAGATGCTGGTTGTACTTGTATCGGGACTGATGCTGACCCAGATTGCCGACCCAAACGCTTTGTTACTTCATCGGCCACACGTGCTACCAGCTCCTCGATGTTAAGGGTTGAAGACGGTGGGCTCGACTCGGCAGATGCGGCTTGGGAACCCTGTTGCAATTGGGATCGTCGAGGTCGCTTTGATGCCCCTGATAACCTCACAGCTGGTGGTGATTGAGGGCGTTTCTCTAAACGTACAGAACGCCGTGGCATTGTAGATCTAGAAATCGAAGAAAATAACGGCAACAAATGACAACACCCGATAGGGTACGTATAAGAAGACTATGTGGTATGGCAAACAAAATACAAACCAGAGACAGGCCATGTCAGACAAAATTGTCGACGCAATTAATGGCAAGTCTCAACAACAACGCGACAACACAGTCGCAACAATAATGGAGACAAAAGTCTCAAACATTAACGAGATAACAAGATCTCAACAATTTAACGAGACACATGGTCTATTAAAACAAGTAACAGAGATAAAGTCCGATTCGGACTTATCAGTGTCAATCATAACAAAAATAGAGCGAAAGCCCAACAGATAAACATGTGATATAACGTAACATGGATATATCAAATAAAAAGTGAATCAATTGTATAACGGCAGCAAACTTAATGCCCTTATAATTGCACCTCGATAGCTACGGTACAAAAAATACTGGCCCGTAGAGTTGAGGTGGACTCCATCCCTTAAATAAAGATCCTTAGCAGGATGATTGAAATCACGGTGCGACCAATGAAATATACCAGGTAAAGGTTCTAGGACAACACGGAGGTACCGATTTAAGAGATTGGCCTTGCTTAAGAACTGCGAGGGGTGTGTACTCGTAAGGCCACGAGGGATTACTTGGCATACGCCAACAACGCTTACTGAATGCTCGCGCTGTAAAAAAATCTGGCAAATTCTTCTATTTGGGATCCTACAACCTCAGGAGAGGTGGAAGATAGGTCATTTGTTCCTATCTCAAGAATCACTACGTCAGGCTTAAGGCGACGGACGACATGCATATCATATGTGCGCAACTTCGGTACCGTTCGACCGCCAACACCACATAAAGTGACACTGACAGAGGTATTAAAATGAAAACTAACGTTTGTACGAGGATCAAAGCAAGCATCCAGGTCGCTATGTAAACGTTTAACAAAGGAATGCCCCAGAATGAGAACCGTCGGCACCGACCCCATTATAACGATGAACTGGGAAAGGATGGAGTCCGCACCGAGAATTAAATAGTGCGGTTAAAATAACACAACAGGAAAAAGTTTCCTTACCTTAAAAAGTAGAATTAAAACAAGGGAAAACTTGAATTAAAGTACAACTGGTACTACGATGCGATGGTCAGAGTTGATGGGACCGAAGCAGATCGCAGAATGGTGCAATTGCCGATTGACCGTGAATGTATAATCGCAGTGGCACCGCCTTGTAAACTTGCGCATCCACAGATCGATGCTTGATAAACCATATTTGGTAATTTGTACGGATTTAGATAACAAGTAAAATTACTGCACGAGGCCGTGAATGGCATAGTAAAATAACTGGTTACAGGAAAAATTACAATGATGAGCAGTAGATTAATTATGACGTAATGATGACATATAAGAGTGGGGAGATGATACTATAACCAGCACGAAAACATAAACATCCTATTTGGTTCAAATAATTAATAAAATGTTTATGAACCACATATCAGTGACTTGTCTCCCACAAGCCAGAAGATTATATTGATAATAATAAACCTCTAAATCTGATTTATTCAGAGGCATCACAAGAAATGAACAGACTACAACAATTTTGGGATGAAAAAAGGACTGAGATAGAAGACCAATTCACCAAGGTTTATGAGCCTGTTATTCCTCAAAAAGGAAGAAAAAAGCAGAGCAAACCAATGATGAACCCAAACCTCAGTGCCTATGCTGCTTTATTGACAAAGGAATTTGTAATCATGGTAGGTACATGTACATTAAAACACATACAACTGATCGGATAGTCCAGTAGTCCATGCTACCGTTTCACAAAGCGCACATAACTTACGAGTACTTGTATTCAGTATACTCTTTTGTAAACCCTTCGTAGTAATTTTGGTGCGTTTCTCAAACCGTACATAACTGACCAGTACTTGTAAATCTTGTATGTAACTTACGTGCTTGTAAGTGCTTACAAGCATTTGTAAGTTACGAGCGCTTTGTGAAACGGTAGCCTGTCATTTTCATTAATACCAAATTGATACATTTCTTTAATAGGTGTGTACACAGTGGAAGACCATTGCTGTCACAATGAGAGAGAAGAATTTTGATGAAGATGAAGAATATCTGATAGATATTTTTGATTTAAAAGCAGGTTTTGTGAAAATAATAAAATTATTATCATCTCCCTCATCATCATCAAGTTTATCAGCCTAAGCTGTAAAGTGTATTATCATCATTAAATAGGACTTAATCATAATAATAATCATAATAATAAGTATTGGGAGCATAATACTATTAAATAGGACTTGTGCTTCAAAGGTACAAGATTTATACTTACCGGTACTGTTAAATACATTATTTTTTTACACAAATGCACATTACATACTGGTGAACATTGTAATAATTTATTTCGACTGATTATAACATAATGATGTTTTGATTATAGTGCAAGGAATGGGGTTTTCTTCTTTTGGAAATGTTTGGACGAAGTCTTGGCACAGGAGACTATGGACATCTGACAGTTGACCATGCCTCCATGCTTTTACGGATGCATAGATCCTTCCGTGAGTTGTCTAACCAGGGATTCGAAGCTTCTCACAAACTACAAAGACAGGTGTATGCTAAGTGCACATCCCATGATGCAAGTGATTACGTCTCTTCAGGTACAACATTTTAATTTCAATCCATTTAGTTACTCATAGTACCGTAATAAAAATGACCAAACAAAGGCAGAAATAAGAGGTTGGCCAAGGAAACCTGAACAAAATTGTATTTCTTTGTTACAGTTAAACAGATGTTCCTGCATATGAATGCTGAAAAGTTACTTGAACTACGGTATGCTTTTAGAGAAGCCAAGAACAGTATTTCCTCAGGTAATTCACACAAGTACTTTTTATATAGTGATAAACTTCATGAATATGATTATATATTTATTTTTCAGGAAAACCATTTCTTTACAGAGGATGTGGTTGGAAGAAAAAACATGGAAGTTGGAGTGATGAGGAAAAGGAATGGATACTGAAAATGGACAATTTGTTCACAGACCAGTTTGGGCCAGAATTTTGCAAGTACACAACTACTGAAAAGAAGACGTGTACTTGTGGAGAAGCAATTTCCTGTGTTCAAGTATGTACACAGTGACTGGGAAAATGCTTCAGACAAATGCAGTACCACACCCCAGCAAAGCCCGACGTCCAATACCACACCCCAGCAAAGCCCGACGTCCAATACCACACCCCAGCAAAGCCCGACGTCCAATACCACACCCCAGCAAAGCCCGACGTCCAACACCACACCCCAGCAAAGCCCGACGTCCAACACCACACCCCAGCAAAGCCCGACGTCCAATACCACACCCCAGCAAAGCCCAACGTCCAATACCACACCCCAGCAAAGCCCGACGTCCAACACCACACCCCAGCAAAGCCCGACGTCCAACACCACACCCCAGCAAAGCCCGACGTCCAACACCAACACATTGCCAGATTTGTTGAAGTGTGGTCTCTATACTCTACCACGTGGAGAGAACTTAACGCTAAATCTACCTAGAGTAACCCATATTGTCGAAAATGATGTGGTGGCTATCCATAATACAATATATACAGATCCACTAGTTACAAAGTTTCGACCCTCTGAAGGGATAGTAAACTATGCATTGGCGGTTTTTAGAAATACAAGTAAAGATGGTGGTCCTACAGGAATAAGATTGGGTCATCTTGGCACATTCTCTGTTGATGCATTGCAGTTGTATCAGAAGGCATGTACTGCTGCCAGCGAAGCACAAAAAGTCAGGGAGGAGCAGGTGTGGCTATCCTCATTTATCAGCTGTGATGTAACAGATCTTGAGAAAGTTTTGAAAGACTCAAAACCAGGAGATCAAATACTACAATCTGGATTTTGTATCATGGATACCAGTGATTTTAGTACGCTGGCATGTGAACGATACCTCAATGGATTTGCGATTGATGTGATCTGCTTAAAAATGCTGGAAACTAGCAACTACCCTCCCATTGTTTATCTACCAACCTACAGCCAAACATGGGCCAGACAAGGATCACAGTTCTTTAAGAATCACATATCAACATTCTTCCCCAACGGTTGCACTGAAAATGTAACTATCATTGTTACACCATTGCACCATAAAGAGAAGCAACACTGGGGTTTGTTGTGTTTTTAATGTGGTGACCAGAGAGGCATTTTATGATGATGGCATGAAGACTGCTCCACCAAATGGTACTGGAAGTGTTATCAGAAATATGCTTGGTGGCTTTGACCTACTGACAGAATCACCAGGCAAGTTTTCATCCGCATCATGGTGTTGTTCTCTGCCCCTACAAAGAATCAACATGCCAAAGCAGCCAAGATATGGCGAGGGAGCAGGGAGCTGTGGTGTTGGAGTAATCTTGTCAATCAGAGACATCATCGACTCAAATCACCACATGCCAGTCTTCAAGTGGAAATTCGAGAATTCTAATCAATTGAGAAGAGAACTCATGATGTATACACTAAGTTTAAGAAGCTAATTCAATATTTATTAGTTACATGTACATGCAAATTAATGTGGCATATTAGGCTTGCTTTAAAGGATTACCGGTATGTATATTAGAAAATAGGTGGGCCTCTATATAACTAACTGTACATGCAATTATAATGTACTATATTAATTTTTTTAAACATTGTAAATAGTAAGATTAGAAAATATGCCCCTCTATATAACTGTACAAATGTACATCTAATTATAATGTACTGTAGTGTAAAAACATTGTAAGATGGGAGTAATTTTCATTGAGAAAATTGCAGTTAAAGTTTATTATTATTATTATTAAATGAGCAAGATTTTGTATCAGAATTACAAACCTCTCCATGGTTATGGTTTCTATTGTGTTTTCCTCATGAAATATTAATGAGATGAATAAGTAATAGATAAATTTATAAACTTATGTTTTAGAGTGCAAACACTAAAACTGCGAAACAGTACAAACTAATTAGTGCTAAATAGCACCAATGGAACAATAGAAAACAAATTAAGGCATTGCACTATTTAGTGCTATTTAAAGTTAGCATTGTTTCACGGTTTTAGTGTTTGCACTCTACTACAATTTTGATGAATTTTGAAGAAACAAAAATTAGTTTGACTGAGAAAATCAAAGTTAAAATCTATGCAAATCAGGACGAATCTGTATCCGATTTACAGATCCTTGGTAGCGAATTTAAGCAGAGTGCTAACAATTAACCATGTAATAGTACTATGTACTATATACAATATGAGCGGCCGATCTGTATGAGATTTACAAAATCGGACGCGAATATTGTATATTACTTATCGAATCCAACGATGTATAAGTGGATGTTTTACTATAATTTTGATGATAGGAAACAGTTTGGCCAAGAAAATCCAAGTTAAAGTTGAACGCAAATGAGGACGAATCTCTTGCCGATTTACAGATGTCTGCTACGCTTATGATTTATATTGTATTTGTCTCATTAATTATTCATGAATTCGATAATATTTAGTACACTGTAATTACTTAGAACTGTTTCACGGTCTTAGTGTTTGAACTCTAGTAAATTATTTATAGATTGACGTTTGGGCTGTGCGACTTTCGTATGTGGTATGGGATAAAACAGGTCACGTGACCAGATGATCAAAATCGCTTTTATTCAAAATCTCATTTAAAATAAGCGAGAGTCATACATTTCGAACGTCGATCCGAAAACGCTTGAAACGAAATTATTTACGGTACTTGCAAGAAATTAGAAAGTTATAAAGGAACGGAAATGGCCAATGACCATATCCCAGGATATATTGTTTCATCAATTTATATAAAGCTATTCCAAAAAAAAGTTCTCAAAATTTACATTTGTTGATAAACATCCTGACAATCAGGCGCCCGTGCTGGGTCAATTTGTATACGTTTGGCCACCAAATTATCTCGATTTCCCTCGATGTTCTCCCGTCGAATCCCACTACTAGCATCGATTTAGACGATGGCCTTTTCCTGAGGTGTCTTTCAACCCTACCTTTCTCTCTGGCTTGTCTTATGAGATCTAGTGCCGATTGTCCTACTTGTGCATTGTTTTCCTCCGGCTCCTCTTCCCGTAAACCACAGTACGATACTTCGGACTTTAAAGTGACAATGTTTTGTTCGTCGAAGGTGTCAAAGAAGGATTCATCGTCGAATAATTTATACGAGATTTTTGTGGTTTTCTCGACGTAACCAGGCTGACCGAGGTGTTGAGTTTGTACGATATGGTTGGGGGACACATTCAACTTCCAAATAAACTGTTGGATGTAATTCAAAGGCACTTGGTGTGTGTCTATTCTGACCCATCGGCCTGAAAGAGGAATTGCAAAAACGGGCTGTGACCGAAATATCCGGCAGCCAGGAGGGAACGGTCTCAAATCAGACTAAATAAATGCTCAATAGTCAGAAACGGACAATGTAGCCCACTTACTGAGTCTTCTATCATTGTCAAGCTCTTAGAAACACTAGATGTTTTGTAGTGGACGATTTTATCGAGCTCGACATTTGGTCTATTGGAAGATCGACCGTTCCTGGTTTCCGGGCATAGTTAGTCATGCATAGCGAAAAAAATAATACCAACAACAGAACAAGAAAAAATATATCTGCAAACGAGAACAAATAACACTACTACCTTGTACCAACCTGTCATACGAGGGTGAAACTGAGAGTTGAATCTCTCAGCAAGTCCGGCCAGCCAAAGCTTGTAATTTTCCAAGTCGCTTGGGTTGATTGCTTGGCATTTGGGGACTGACACTTCCAAGCCATCTTCGTCTTGAAACACTGGTGTCACTGCATCGGCGTCGATGTCTACATGTTTCAATATTACATGTTTCCTTAGTGCATATAAGGTTTTAAATCGTTTGATGCAACCCGGACATTTTGCTTGACACGTAAATGAAACCATGATGTTTTAAAAACTGAACGCTGAGGTGATACCTGAAGCTGACAAGGTCACGAAGCTTGGACCACTGACGTAATATCCGGAAATTTGATACTTACTTTTTCTCTGGTAGCAAAGAAAGTATGTCAGAAAGCCGTAAGTCCAGATATTACTCAAGACCGCATACAAGAGAAGAGAAAAAAAGTCTAAAGAGAAAGTGGAAGAACGATAAGTTACTGAAAAAGAGAGAAGAACGAAGAATCCTGAAAAAAGTCAAGTTATTGAATGACAACGATGACATCCCGGGTGACATTGATCGCCGGCCAAATAATACTATTTGTACCACTATTCCAGATTGTAAGACGGTAACCACAAGTACTTGTACTATAAACGCGAATAACATGGGTGGACACGATTCGAAAAAAGAGCTGAGAGCAACTAAAGTAGCCCAGCCGAACGACTGTTCTTTGGAACCCAGCAGAGGGAAGCGCATGGTTATGATGTCTAAAAAATCCAACTCATTGCCAAATAGTCTTCCCAATAGTAAACCTTCAACATCAAAGTCTTTTCATATCGATTTTAAAGTACACAAGACGCCCGAGAAGACGACAACACAACATCATTCAAGAGAGATTGATTATGACATGATTAAGAAGGTAAACGATACTCCTATCGGAAGCGGAAGTTATGGGACTTGCTATCTTGCTCATTATCGAGATATCAAAGTGGCCGTAAAAGAAATGAGAGCGAGAAGTTCTTCTCTTGCTGAACACGAAAGATGTAGAAAAGAAGTTCTGCATGAAGCAAAAGTCATCAATTCATTGGGAGACCACCCAAACATTCCACTCCTGTTGGGAATATGCTCTGTGAAAGAGCCGTATTGCATAGTTTTGCAACATTATGGATCTGACAGTCATGAAAGTTTCACGCTTCAAAAAGCTATCAGCAGGAAAATACTGAGTAAATCTGAAATTGTTCAGGTATTTATTGATGTCTGTAAAGCACTTCAGTTTATTCACGAAAAGGGCTACCTTCATAATGACATCAAGTCAAACAACATACTCCTCCATTGTCGGAATGAAGTTACTGAAGATATCCGTTATCAACCAATAATTATTGACTTTGGCAAAAGCAAACCAGTCAAATGTGCTAAACAGAGGAGGAAAAGATCTGCGGTTTCGAAGAGCTACCTTGCGCCAGAAGTGACTGAAGATGGCAAAGAAACCACCGCAAGTGATGTATTTTCTTTGGGGAAGATGTACGAGCAAGCGGTTCATCACAGAAGTTTCACATATCCTTTAAAAAGTTGATCCAACTGACAACTTTAAAGTCGCCGGCATCGAAAAGACCAAGCACTGGAGAAGTTAGGCAATCACTGATGGCTATAATGTAAAAATTATTTCAGCTTTCTTTCTAGTTTAGTTTTTCTTTTTCAATGAACATTCAACGAACGTACTGATCTACATGAACTCAATTATATTTTTATTTCGTACGTATTAAGTTGTATAAAATGCTATAACTTAATGTCCGTTAAATATATCGAAATTCATGCAGTTTTTATAAATAAATATTAGTGTTTAGGTTACTAGTGCGTAGTTCATCTGCTTGATGTTCGCACATTTCAGACAATGTGATAATTGGATTTCTACCAAAGGTAGAATGTATTAAGCCAATTAAGTAAAGCGTTCATAGCAACAACGATATCCCATGAAGTCAAAAAATCGTCCTCTGCGGCTCCTCATGAGGTTGGAAACATTCAATTTGTTTTTCGAAATGATTCGATCTTGTTTTGAAGCTTGCATTACGTGTGATTCAACATTGCTTCGAAACTGGAATCTGATTGATATTTCTGTATCGCTGGTCCCACAGGCAGCCCAACCATTGCTTTTGAGGCTACTAAATAATTCAAAAAATGATATTTGCGTCTTTTTTTGATGGGTTCCCTGTGGTAAAGCGCGCGCGCAATACATATGCTGGGTTCCCTGTGCTGAGTAATGTCCTATGTTGGGCTTCCTGTGTGCGTCCTGCGGGATGCGCCCGCAGCAAATGTGTATATTGAAACAAGGTATGAAACTCGGTCACGTGACAAATACGTTTTTGACCCTAATTTTGTCAATGTGATGTGAAAATTCAATTTTTCTTCGAATAACTAAACTTTACCGTATTCTCGAAACACTTTGTAAGTGTCAGTCGTCTAACCTCAACGTACGCTGAGAAACTAATTTTTGAAATTTTGAGCGTCGTGGACCGATGTGAGGCGCAAGTAGATGGTGCACTTTTCCGTGAAGTAGTCGGATTTTACCTTTGAGAAGGCATCGACAAGCGCTCGGCAAATCTGAACGATGCTCTTTTTGGCAAGTTTTAACATTGATATGTTCACTAAACAAGAGTCAAAACATCTACAATATACTTTATTTGTTTTCTGTTTTGACTTCTGTAAAGTATTTGTTTTGTATTTTGATTTTTATCGATTAAAATCTTCAAAATTGACGCATTGTGTTTTATAAATGCTGAATAGTCTCAATATTTAGTACTGCACAACACATTTGCTATCAGTCTTGTACACAAAATGACAAACAAACGTATTTATTTCAACAATAAGTTTACTAGCTTTTTACACACTGTTTTGCCGTTACTTTCTGTGCAATTTATTCACTATCTTGATCAGTAATAGCATGGAAATAAGCTTAATAACAATGAAATAAATATTATACACAATCGACATGTTGTGAATCACTGATCATGACTGATTGAATAGCAAACATCGAAGTTGGAAGCGATAAGCTTAAGCTTCTTACGTTCCGTTACGAAAAATACGCCGTTAAAATTACTCTGTTTCTCTCAGATGATAGTAAGACTTTAATATTTGCTAAATGTGTCGTGCTATTTCAATGACAATAACGAACAACTGTTAATATTTTAGTTCACAGCTTCACGAGTCCATCGCCATTCATGTCTCCTTCGATGTCAGTGAATTGAGTTTGTCTATATTTTTGCTTCAGATGGTTTATGCTGTGTTGGCGTTCCCTTGTGTCAGAAGAACTATAAGTAAAGTTCAAAATTATGTCAAACACTTTCTAGATGAGAGAGTCAGTAATGTTTAAACAGATAAAGTAAAATCAGTCAGTTGAGAGAGGTTCCTTGTTGAAGTGTATTTCGATCACTGACAACTACAGTCTACACACTTGTCAAATACTGAAATAGCTCAGTCATAATTTATAGAAAAAAACTGATTTGTTGAGGAGTATTAAGCAGCCCTTCTGCCCTAGTATAGGCAAGTCCTTTTATTAGAGAACATTTAGAGCAAATACTACGTAAAAACCATGACAAAAAGTACTTTTAGTTCAGTTTATTTTCAACAAAACTTTCTCACGTGTCGAGCACAACACATCCAAAGTTTCTCAACCATTCAAAATGAAAAAGGACTACTTTAAAACCGTCGAATTTCTTCTAGATTTACTTAAAGTTGACATGAATTGTGAACTTCTAAACTCACCATGAATAGGGAAAAGAATCCCTACGTTTACACCGAAAAAAAAAATAAGTCTTTCTTGATATGAACTTCTCTTCCACGCCCCGCCATTAGCGACATAATAACGACTTTACCCTGGGTACCCCCCAAGGGCCTGTAGCGTACGACGACTTCGGCTCTTCGGTTCACGGAAAAGTGCACCATCTACTTGCGCCGCACATCAGGCCATCACGTGACTGGAGTTTCATACCTTGTTTCAATATACACATACACTGCGGGACGCACGGGATGCACACAGGAAGCCCAACATAGGACATTACTCAACACAGGGAACCCAACATATGTATTGCGCGCGCGCGCTTTACCACAGGGAACCCATCAAAAAAAGATGCAAATATCATTGTTTGAATAATTTAGTATAGCCTCAAAAGCAATGGTTGGGCTGCCTGTGTGGTCCCAGACGACTACAGCGCAAATATGAAGTGTACCGAGCCTAAATGAAGAGCAGTAATTCGTGCTATTCATAATATTTCTTAGTCGATCTAACAAAACCATATTCACGAACTATTTGACAATGCTCAAAGCAATCCGCTAATGAAACAACAATGGTTGAAGTCTAAAAATTGAAAGTCCTGTTTAGGTATTCTGGACTCCTTAAGCCCATCATAGAGATACCATATATCATGGCTACAACGGCCAAGTTGAGAAGCTCTTCATGGCTCTGACTCTGCATGTAGATAAAACAACAAGAACATTGTAAGGATAATCATTACTCATCGAATGCCAAACATGAGCACAAATAAAATAATAGCTGTCATTCCTGTTGTCAGTCACGTTGTGAACATAGTCTGAATCTACGTATTTTCGTCCAATCTTAAACGGTTTGTCAGTCATATGTCCTAGTCCATTATCCTCTTCATCACTATCTTCCAATGCTTGACTTTGGTTGTCTCCAAAGGATATCTTTGGAAGTGATTCAAGCGCATAATAATGCACGTGTCCGTAATTAAACTGCTGAGGCACGTCTTGTGCTGGGAACTTCTTCCAACCAGAGTCCGGGATGAATGGTATTTGCCTTGGATCCGAAGCTCCATCTTTACTTGTTCAAGTCTTGGTCTTTTCTCGTTCTTTTGATAATTTTTTACCTCGTACCACTTGCCATCGTCTATACAGACATCTAAAACGCGATGATTTCTTGATGCTATACAATCACGAACTCTTGTCCTCTACACTTAAACCAGCGTTTCAATTGTTCGACTGTGTAATTTTCAGGATCTTTTTCAAAGTATGAACCGGGAACACCGTCATTTTCTGTTAAATTTGCGATGTTTTGAAGGGAAGAACTATTCAAACTAGCCGCCATTCCATCTTATGATGGCTGGTTTGTTTGTCTGAGTCTCCGCAGGGGGTCAAAATTCGTGACGTCATAACCACGCAGGCCTATTAATAGTTGTGGTTAGACAAATTCATTGGCGCACTTTTCAACTCATTGTGTTGCCATGGTAACCATGGGAGGGGGGGGTGGTCAAACCCTCGGCAACCAACGATTATTGCAACAGTCCTAAGTTCTTTTCCTATGAATCTATGGGAATACAGTTTTCAGGGAATGATGTTTAATAATAAAAGCATGCAATGGACTAACAGAAACCTTTTGGGATAAGTGGTTTTAAGATTATGACTACAATAGGCCCTTTGCAGCTAGAGGTCACGTGCTTGGATACCGCATAGTTACGCCATGCTGGAGAGCAAGCTCTCCAGTAAACAAAAGCCAATTTGAGGTCAAGCACGTGCGGTTTTACACAAACGATTTCTTCTTTTTAAAGCTCTAATTCCGTTTATCTCTAAAAGACGTGCATGTACTATATTTCGCTTCAAGTTGTAGTTAGTTTTCTGTCAAAAAAGCAAGTTTTTAGAGAAGATTTGGCCATCGTTGATGCAAGGTTTTGACGCTTCGACACGAACAACATGGCGACACCGCAAGGTATGTACTTCAAACAACGGCTTGTAAAACAGCTTGTTGCCCGTTTATCTAATCTAAAGAAACTGTTTTAATTCCAATAATGATGTTCAAACTCGTGATGCTCCTAAACCAGGGAGAAAATAATACAAATGCTTTTTATAACATCGAAAACTTTGACTAAACTTTGTCATAATTTACACGACAGCGTCAAGCGCTACAGGCCGCGATCAAACTCAAGACTTTACCCAAGATCTTACTTCCTTTCCGGAGTTAACGTTTGCTATTGTCGAACAGTACGCAAAGGACAAGTCTGGCTGCCAAAGCATTTCAAAGGCATACAAGTTTTTTGCGGAACCAGGATATTTTTACGATATCAAAGGTGTGTATATTTTAACTGATTGAATCACGCTAAACTAAAATGTTTTCAAAACCTTATCGTGTATTTATTATCTCTTTAAAGTAACCTACACATTGGATTCTGCTACCGTGAGCTCAAGATGCTACAGGTCCATGAGAAAAAATGAAACCCGCATTCTCTGGAAGCAACAATAAAGTTGGCTGATAAGTCGTTGGCTGGAAGATGTTCGTGTGTTGCTGGATTGAGTGAATACTGCAACCATGTTATAGGCCTTCTATACTACCTGGCTCACTGCAACAACTTGGTTTGAAATCACTCCCTGATGACTTGACGTGCACAAGCATGAAACAACGGTGGAGCGTTCCAAGAGGAAAAAAAAATTGAACAAAAGGAAATACAAGAGATTTTGGTCAAGAAACCACAAATAGGGGCTGACTACAGTAAATTTATAAAGAGCAATCTGTACTCTCCAGCAAAGATGTATGGAACACTGACAAAAGAATATTTCAATGACATTAACCCTAAGCCACTTATAGCAACTGTTATTCCAAGTGTAGACAAGCTTGCCAGTATTCCATTTGTGCCATGCAAATATGGTAATGTTCCCAAAGGATGTGTGCTCTCTTACCAACAAAAGTTGTCACAGGAATACATTATTAATGACTTCACGTGCACTGCATTCCCTGAGCTACCACTGGACACTTCTGAGAACAGATTCAACAACAATGTGTCTATCTGTCTTAGCCAGAAGAAGCAGGCAGCCCTAGAAGCACTGGCGGTCACCAAAGAAACATCACTTTCACTGCAAGAAAGAACTGTAACTCAGGGTGCAAGCAACCTCTGGCACCTGTTACGTAAAAAGAGGATAACTGCCAGTAAATTCGGTAGAGCAGCACGCAGAGTGACAAACTTTGAAACCTTGGTTACCCAGCTCAACCCAAGCCGTCAGGTAGTAACTGCACCTATGAGGAGGGGGATTGATATGGAACCTCAGGCAACAATGATCTATGCAAAGTCAGCGAAGGATGATGGTGTAAATTTATTTCCATCAGGGCTAATTATTAACCCTAAATGTCCATGGCTTGGGTGTAGCCCTGATCGCAAGGTGTATGACCCTCAAGCAGCTCACAATGGATACAATCCTTTTGGACTACTAGAAATCAAGGTGGTGAAGGAGGGCGAGACAGACACTGCAAATGTAAGATATCTCAGAAAGAACCCAGTCACTAATGAGTATAATTTAAAAACCAATGACATTTATTATTATCAAGTCCAATGCCAGCTAGCACTGACAGGCCTAGACTGGTGTGACTTTTTTAGCTATATGAGAGATGATATCTTTGTTTGTACCAGGATTCCTTTTGAAAGAGATTTTTTTCAGGAAGCAAAAGATAAGGTAGATAACTTTTACTTTCAATATTACTTGGATTAATGGGATATAAGTGCATGACCCAAAAAGAAGCTAAAGTAACAATAATTGTGATTATTAAATAATTGAATCTACACCACCAGTGAATAGTAATGAAACAAGGCTGCTGTAAAATGATTGTATTTCAACTATTTATTTATATTTATTAAAAAAACACCTATTAAGGCCCATGTACACAACATTCATTTTGGGTACGGCACTCCAAAATTTTGGTACGCGGGCCGATCATTTAGGGCACGGTACTCGGCATTTAGACGACAAAAATGACTTTTATTTTACACAATCATTTATTCAACAGCACCCCCAAAATAGGTACGGCACTCTTACATTTCTGAGCCCGTTGGCTTAATTAACAGCGGTATAACCTATTATCGTATGCTTTTTCAAAATGGCGGACGTCAGGAAGACAGTCGCAGTCGTGTGGTTGAATACTCTAAAAAAGCGAAGACGTATTATAGCAACGCATGACGAAAAAAGCAAATCAGTATTTGTATCATTCCTACAGGCGAAGAAACAGCGAAAATTCGCCATGATACTAGCTATTTTGAGTTGTATAAACCCTCCACGAGGCTCTGGCATAATCCATTTTTTGGGAACAGGATTTCTTGTTCTTCCGGTTTTAGAGCGCATGCGCAAGTTAGCTGGGCAGTTGTTGTCGATTCAAATATTGTCGATTCAGTTTCAGTGGAATCCTTCGAAAGGTTTCATTAGGGAATAGAGTACGCTTTAAAAGCACTTGGTAAAGAAGATACAACAGTGAAAGAAGCGCAGTATCTGAAGTCTTTATTAAAAGCAGTGGTTTTACAGCAGAAGGATACGCGAACAGTTCTTCCTACGGGTTTATATTTACTCGTGTCTACTTACATTATCAGTTAATTCAGTATTTGAATCTATCATCTTCATCTTCTCTAGTTATTGTTGTCTCTCCTTCAAATGTATTTCTTTTGAATCTTTCGCCTTCGTAAGCACCTCGATTGGCACCGCCTTTCAGTTGCTAGCCTAAAGAATATTAGATTTACGATCGACATAAGCTTATGTTCTTTGAATAACGGTTCGTGTAAATTTTGAGCTTCGTTTGAAAACTTTCCAAGACACTTGGAGATACATATAAGCTTAGATAAACTGGATTTTTCTCTGTGCTTAGATATTTTAATATTGCAGATCGAGGCGACATGTTTAAAATAACATGTCAATGAAACCGTTGAAAAATGTTAATTTTTGTTTTGAACGGAAGTTGGGACACCGGGTTGTTTTGACAACTCAATTTTCATTGGATATATTTCATTTCCGGAATCTTGCGCGTGCGTAGTTTCTAAAATGGAATAGCCAATCAAATTGTCTCAAAAATGGATTATGCCAGAGCCTACGTTCTTCGCCGCTGGTCGAAAGTAACGCAGGCTCTGGGGACGAGATTGCGCTTAAGGGAAATATGGATGCGTCCCCATTCTCTTGCTTGGTTTGACATGGTAGAGGCAAGTTTTACTGATGAGCAGTGGTATTCGAATTTTAGAGTTACCAGTGGAACATTCACATATGTACTTCATGTGATTTATGAAGACATATTTCGCCAGGATACATCGATGCGAAAGGCTGTTACAGCAAAGCGTTGTTTGGCCATAGCCCTGTATTACCTAGCCTCGACATCAGAATACAGAACTATTTCAAACTTATTTGGAGTTTCGATTTCATTTGTGTGCTCTTGTATAAAGGATGTGTGTAATGCTATCACAAAGCTGATGTCATCAGCAATTTCCTTTCCAAGTGGAGAAAACCTCTTACACGTTATCCAAGGTTATGAAGAATGGGGATTTCCCATGTGTGCAGGCGCAATAGATGGAACGCATATCCCCATTATCGCCCCTAAAGAGAGTCACACTGATTACGTAAACAGGAAGGGGTACCATAGCATTATCATGCAGGCTGTAGTAGATCACAATCACTTGTTTAAAGATGTCGTAATAGGATGGCCTGGGAGTGTACATGATGCGAGGGTTCTTTCAAACTCTACAATATTTGCTAAAGGAAATAACAATGAATTTTCTCAGGCAACTACAGCAAAGAAATATGTGGGCAGAATATCAATCCAGTTATAATTGGAGATCCTGCATATCCTTTGCTTTCATGGCTAATGAAACCATATCCAGAAAACAACACTACTCCACATATTGAAAAGAAGTTCAATTACCACTTTTAAAAGTCGTGCAAGGATGACCTTTGGGAAATGGAAAGGACGCTTCATAAGATTTTCTAAACGTGTTGACATGGAAGTGCCTTCTCTCGTCATTGTGGTAACAGCTTCATGTATCCTCCACAATATCTGTGAAATTCAAAACAATGAATTTCTTCCTTTATGGCACCTTGACACTGATCAAGCTGTTCAAGATCCACTCGAGTTTGTTGACAATCAAGTTATGATAAGGAATCGGCACGCGGTCCAATCTTTAGGTGGGCCAAGACTACCTCCAGAGCCGTACCCAAAATGAATGTCGTGTACATGGGCCTTAAGTCTCCAAATAAACTAGGCATCATTTAACAAGGAAGTATAATTATTACACCTTCATTTGCGGTGTAGATTGATATGCCTTTTTCTGTAAATAAATAAAACGTTCAATAACAATATCTATATATATATACCAGTAATCTGCTATCGCTATCCAAGATCATCTTAGTGGAAATTAATTCACTGATTATTCTGACTGCCGTTGGCTTTTAAAATCAAAGGGCCTTGAAAATTAGTGAGAAGGCAAGCTACTGTATATAACTGATTAATGGACTGGCACATCAGAATCAAAAAAGTGATATTCCTTAATTCTTCTGATTGCTCTCTCCACATGAATTCTGAGTTTTGCAATGGTCTTGGTTTCCTGGACATCAGCTGCTGTGAATTGAGCCTGACTCTGAAGGAAAGGGGGGATGTTTAAACCTACCCCCTTGTCATTTAACATATGCTCGATATCAAAGCCTTTGTCTGCCATCACTGAATCACCTGGCTCTAATAAATCTAAAATACCACTACATCTTGTGATTTCCTTGTCAGATATAGCACCTGTATACAAACAAGAAATAAAGGAAACTGCTCCATATGGAGTAATTCCAATTAAACCCTTAAGGGTAGTAGTACTCTTATATGAAGAATACAATTGAGATTGAAGCAAAAGTGAGGTTGGAGTCTGCACAAAAATTTCTGTGCAGTCCAGGATGACTCTTGTGGTTGGGTAAAGTGTACGGAACCCTTCAGGCATATACTGTTTGACATCATCATTTGATGGCCAGATCGTCTGACTTCCCAAGAGAAAATACAGGTAATTGGTCCAAGTTATCAGTTTTCTGCTCACCGATGACATGTGAATGTGAAATCGATGAGCTAGATCTTGCTCATAAAGGCCTAGCTTAAGGCGAACAAGAAACATAAACACTTCATCAATGAGTTGCATAGTTATTGCTCGTGGACGACTTTCCCTTTCTCCAGATGCATAGCAGTAAGTCATTGTTTGTGCTGTTGGTCTTAAGAATTCATAAAACAGCTTAACATGCTCATACGATGGGAATCCAGTATAAAATTTGATGGAGTCATTATCTGTCGTAAATCTTTCTAGCCCAAATTTGTGTAAAGCTAGCTGCTCTGCTGCATTTCTTCGTAAATTGTCCATGTCAATACTGGCTTTAGCCTTCATTGCTTCAGCTCCTTCCAAGGCAGCTGCTGTTTCATCCCTACTTTTTGTCAGTTCATGTTTTGTAGCTAAGAGCTCAGCACGAACAGCTTCCAGCTCCTCTTGCATTGACTGCATATTAATAATTGGCTCCATTGCCTCACTTTCCTCTCACTTTCATCAGTTTGGGTTTCCCTAGAGTATTCACAAAATGTTTATTATTAGGGTTTGTTTGCAAAGAAATTAATCAATATCAAATAGAATGTACATGTATCTGTACCTATCAATGTGCCGAATGATCTTTCTCCTTGTTTTTGGTTTTAATGACCAGTCAAACTTGGTTGGAATGGCTCCCCTTTTGAGTAGAAGTCGTCCTGCATTATCAGCTGGCTGATAGTCCTCGTCAATGAAGTGTCTTGAACATATCCTGGTGCTGCTAGTTATCTACATGTACAAAATGTAAACATAAACAATGTCCAGCTAATAAAACCAAACTATTTTTTCTGGTAAAAACATTAAGCTTGAGTCGCCTGAGACATGCACAATCCATCAATCTGTTTTTAACATTACTGATATATTATGCAACATACACATGTTTCGAACGTATAAATACATACAATGTACCTTGAAATCGGGACCTTCGTCTCTTCGTATTTTGACGAGCCAGTGTTTTCTTGTTTCTTTGCCAGCCTCTCCACCCGGCAGTCGATGGAACTTTAGTTCATTATGATATCTAGAATCCCCATTACACTGGGGGACACAGCAGTGGAAACAAGACTTCTTTCTTGGTTGAGGCAAAGGCTCTTGTTCGCTCTCTTGATCATTAGTATCACCTACAGAGTTGAGTAAATTATGACGAAGTTTAGTCAAAGTTTTCGATGTTATAAAAAGCATTTGTATCATTTTCTCCCTGGTTTAGGAGCATCACGAGTTTGAACATCATTATAGGAATTAATACAGTTTCTTTAGATTAGATAAACGGGCAACAAGCCGTTTTACAAGCCGTTGTTTGAAGTACATACCTTGCGGTGTCGCCATGTTGTTCGTGTCGAAGCGTCAAAACCTTGCATCAACGATGGCCAAATCTTCTCTAAAAACTTGTTTTTTTGACAGAAAACTAACTACAACTTGAAGCGAAATATAGTACATGCAAGTCTTTTAGAGATGAACGGAATTAGAGCTTTAAAACGAAGAAATCTTTTGTGTAAAACCGCACGTGCTTGACCTCAAATTGGCTTTTGTTTACTGGAGAGCTTCAATCGTTGCCAAAATGGTTGGCACGACTTGCCGTTTTCTAGTATGTTCAGAAGTGTGCAGGACTACTGGCATACAACCCCCTTTCCCTTGGCTGCCCTCCCCCCTCCCCCCTCGGGCAAAGTTGGGTGGAAATGTTTCGTTTGAGGTCTGACGTCATAATCTGTCAGTTTGCAGCAACATTGCTTGAGGGGGGAGGGAGGGGGGAGTGCCTCCAAAAGGGTTAGGAATGAAAATCACTGTTTTTTACTCTAAATAGTCAAGCGTGCCAAGACATTTTGGCAACGATTGTTGCTCTCCAGCATGGCGTAACTATGCGGTATCCAAGCACGTGACCTCTAGCTGCAAAGGGCCTATTGTTTGGTTTTGCATTATTGAGATAGAACACCATAACAGATTTGGTGTTTTAACAGCAAATATTGCAGAGAACAAGGTTATTCTAGTCCATTGCATAAAGGAATTTATATACTATAATCACTGAAAACATTAAGTTAATTCATTAAATACTCAATAAGATATCATTGTTACAGTCTAGGTATTTTCGCAAAATTGAATATAATGAGAAAAAGCAGTTTAGAGTTATAAAAGGCTTAATTCCATATTGTAATGGCACAAGTCTCAAGTTTTGATATTTAAAACTGTCCAGGGCCATAGCTAAGACCCTCTGCTTGCTTCTTTTTATCTTCTTTCCTTTTTTTATTCCCCCTCAGAATTGTTCTCCTCTTCTTAGTGTCTTCTTTTCTCTTGTACTGTGCGAGTCGAACCCTGTGATGATCTTGTTTTTGGCATCCAACTTGTGTGTACTTGCCAGGAGGGATTTCAAGTGCATCCATAAGCTTCATTACAGTGTTTGAACCAATGTTAAAATGGGCAACAGCATCATAAAGTCCAAATTCTAAAATATCTCTGCCAACGTAGACCTCTTTCGGTACTCACTGCCACACCATGCCATTTAACGACTAATTTTGGTTTTGGGGTCTTGCCATGTAAGCACTTATTAAGTTGGCTATCATCACTGAGTCTCACATATTCTGGCTTCACTTTATGGATAATATCAAGAGGAAGACCAGCCCCATGCTTATATTTTTTGGTACCATTGCTTTGTCTTGTTGGTACTTACACCAGCTAGTGCTACCAACAGGACAGTGTTTTTGTTGTGTTTTTTTTTTTGAAATTTACTACTTCACAATTACATTACAAAAATGACAGGAAAAATAATAATAACAGCTTTTACAATATAATTTTACATTGTATATCCATAAAGATAAACAATACTTAAACATAATTTACAGGACAGTGGTCATGGAAGGGTCGGGCCTCACTTGAAGCACAATGGAACAGACTTGCATGAATAGCCTTCTTCATTCCTTGTAAATTTCCAACATTGGACCTGAATGCAATTCCATAATAATTTTGCAGCTTGTCAATTGTCCCATCTGTCAACTTTCCTTTACCTTCTAGTCCTGGAGTTGCCCGCTTGAGTTTTCTGAGAGCAGTCTCAACTCTCTTTTGCACATGTCCTATGCACTCTCTTTTCACAACTTCAATCCCATCTGCTTGATAAACATCTTTCACCCTGTTAAAACTCTTGCTATCTCCATCTCCATAGAACTCTGAATAACGTAGACCATCCTCCTCGACAGATCTCTTGAACAATCTGTCAACTCCCTCTGGCTCCATTGCGGGTGCCGATCCCTTGAAGTTAGATTTGCAGTTGGTGTGATCAGCTGCCCATCTTTGATATTCTTCACTGTTTTTATCAAGATGTGCATGCAGTTCACACTTCTTACATGCCTGGCTGAGAGCCTCAACATCTAGTACTTTCCCAGTATCCATTGAGATGGCAGTCACACAGCCATTGCGTGAAGAGTAGCCCCTTCTTTGCCAGGTCCCATCAAAGGATGCACCGCAGTTTGTTGGTTCTTCTGAATTTTCCTGGCCCTTTAATCGTTTTAATTCTTGTGTTGCTTGTTTCATGCTCTCTTTCGCAATATTTTTTACATGAAGACCGATAACACGTGAGTTTTTAGAGAATTCTCTCGCTGTAGGAGGTGGTGACATGTTCAGAAGCGAACAGAATTTATGAGCACCAGCATTGCCTTTACCGAGAGTTCTCATGGCATAAACAATCCTTCTATTTACCTCGAAACTCTTTCTTTGCCGCTTGGAAGTATAAAACTGTTGTTTCTAACCACATCTCCGTAAACTTGAGGAACATCCCTTTCTATTGAGCTCATCTTCCATGAGGAGGAGGGAATATTCCCAACACTTGCCACATCTCAATTTTGCAAAAACATTGGCCAAGACTTCCATATCTGATATCACAAAGGCGAAAACCTGTGATACAAGGTTCATACTCTTCCTCTAGATTTTCATAAAGCTTTGATTCATTATCGGCCTCATTAGGTTGTACCTTGAGCTTTTTGTAGGACGCAGATTGCTCCTTGTCCTTGTCTTCTTGATCGTGATCGGCGGCATCTTTCACTTGGTCTTCGGTCAGTTGTTTGGGAATGTTTTCTGCTTCCCCTGACTCTGATAACTCTTCATTTTCGACGCTAATACTCTTAGTAAACCTATTCCCACTAAATCATTGTTTCTTGTGTCTTTTAGAAACCAACTTTGGCATGATTATTCGAAAATTATTGAGACTTTGAATATGTTTCGGCCATTTTCTCACAGAGAAAGAAGCTTAAACAAACACGTTGCCAGGGGCAACCGAACAACATGGCTCGGAAAAATGCGAAAATGAGATTGAAAGGGTTCATATATATATAAAAAACTAATTCATTGCTCAGATCTACGATAAATTTCTGTCCCAACTAGCACTTAAATGATTTTATGTAATTCTTTCAAATTTTACCATTTTTGGGGCATCATACCACAATAATGAATTCAATAATGCAAAGTTAACTTGAAATAAATATTCAAATTCCTTATGTCAACATATTAAACTGTTATCGTATCCCCCCCCCCCCCCCCCTTTATAGATTCGACATTGTGAAAAAAAACCAGTCGAAATGACTCTCATATAAGCTTATCCTCAATCTCACATGAACTACCATAACTCAGACAGAGACAACCACAGTTACACAGATATACAATTTATTGATTTAAACTAGTCGTTTCTGGTAGAAAGTGTAGTGCTGCGAGTTGTGCACTGCCGTACATGTAGCTTTCAATGCATACATGGCTGTCCCTTGTCAGCAAGGCGCATTAGTGGTAAAATAAAATAATACAAATGCAGTATAATAATAATAATAACTTTATTACTGTGTCATGTGTTCTAGCTTACTAATTCGAGACACCTATCTATACCCACTAAAAACCTATTTTCCTCCCATATCTCTACTGATTCTCATTCCCACCCTTGTCCCATTGTTCCCATCCCACATCTCCATTGATTCTCATTCCCGTCCCAGTCATTGTTCCATTCCATGTCTCTATTAATTCTCATTCCCACCCGAGTTTGGTGTTGCTTAATACAAATGCTAACACTATAATAATCTTGTCATAGACAGACAGCTATAGACATGTACCAGCACTAAAAGCATGCAATACTTTGCACTATTTATGTTGCACGCTTTTAAAAGTTTGTACTCTACTGATATGCAGTAATTAATACAAATATGGATTCAATGAAATAGAGAATTGTGTTTGGTGTATATTATATACAATGTTACTGGCCAGATATCAGGAAAGATGTCGAAGCCTCATAATAGCACACTTGTAGAAGATAAAAGTACACCAGGATGGATCGTATAATTTGATTCAGTAGTTGTCTCCATGCCAATGGCATGGGCCGGATTGGTTTGACGAAGACCAACGAGCTCGATCAGGTAGATAGGTCAGCGACAGCGTCTCTGTATCTGGGATACTGTGTCTTTCAAAAGCATTCAAGTACATCAGCTGTCTCCTTCGGTCAACTCTGATCGACTGTAGAAGTACTTCATTGTGGAACTGGACGTGACTGCGAGCACACAACAGCGCTGAAAACTCATTAAAGAACATTGTCTTCGTCACTAAACGTCACTAAATTGTTCATCACCCCGATGAATGCTTCCAGCAATGAATAAAGTTGCATTTGACATCATGGATTTGTAGAAATCGAACACTTTCCTGGCTTGATGAATCAGCGAAAAATAAACGATACTCCAACCAGGCTAGTAACAGAAGACACGAGGTCGATTGAACGTGGTGTGAGTGCGCTGATCGGAAGTATCGTGGCTCACAAAAATCATCTCCATACCGTGAAATGCAGTCGAGATTCTCGTTGCATCCACATAAGTGCCCAGATCCCACACGACCACACATGACACAGGAACTCCGTCAAGATTAGTTTCGCTGCTCGCAAATATTAAAAATACCTACAAATCTTTAATTATCATACAAATATTTACAAGTCTAGATTTAATAATAACTATATTATTACTATTAACGAAAAACAGATTTAATAATAACTATAATAATGAAACCCTAATAACTATTTACAATATTTCTAATTAATGTCAAAAATTATTAAATCTGTCTTGTAGTGATGTGAGCGCAGGCTCGTAGCAGTTGAGTGGCATTCCTCTCTGTTTGCATAGCTCTCCCAAAAATCAAATATATGCCTTTGCAGAGAGCTGTACTTGGATCTTTGAATCCGTTTCAGTTTCTTCTCAGACACTAGTCTAACGTATATCTTGGTCAACAATGACTCTTCGTGCAGTAATTTGATGAGCATGTAGAGGGGCAGCTGTGATTTCCCCATGGCTCGGCGGTTGAGATGGTTGTGCCACCCCTCTACATCGTTGTTTGTTCTCACGGACATTCCATAGACTGACCAGGTAGATGGAGGCCAGGTTGTGCTTTCCACCCAGGTCTTGGTGATGTAGTCCATCAGCTTCTTTAAGATCTTGTGGGTCCCTTGATCTTCATTAAATGCACAAACCAAACCCATGTCTTGTATCTGAAAAAGGAACAAATTGTGTTTTTACAAACTAGCTCTAATTGCTGCGAGCCCCAGCGAGCAGCGACACTAATCTTGTGGACTTCCTGTGTACAAGTGGACGAGTGTTCCCGGGCTCTATTAATCGGTTCATATCTCACGATCGTGGGCTAGTGAGCGATGATTTCTGTACTGCTGTATGTATGACCAGCGGCAGTCCCTTCCAACAGCATGTTGTTCTTCGTCGAGTTCGTTGTTTACGGTATTAGTTTTGATTGGTGTTTATCAAGCGTAATAACCAGGTAAATGTTCTTCTTTTCACAAATTTATCATGCGAAACACATCTATATTATTCATTGCTGGAAGCATTCATCAAGGTCACGAACAATTTAGAGTGATTTTTAGCGCTGCTGATGTGCACAGTCGTGTCCAGTTTGACGATGGAATACATGTACAGTCGATCAGACACTCAAGGACACGACATGTATTTGACTGCCCTTGAACAGTTAAAAGACCGAAACCATCGCAGATACAGAGACGATATCGCTCACCTACTGATCTACCAGATCGAGCTTGTTAGTCGTCGCCAACGCAACGTCGCAACTACTCAATCGGCCCGTTGTTCAGGCAAACAAATCGGCAAATCAAACATCAAATCAAAATTCAAATTACATTTGAAAGTTAATAAATATATCGATTACATTTAGATGTATATTTGTTATCTTGTGTCATTATTATTTGCCTGAAATGTAAAATGAATGTGCATACTTCCCAATTCAACTCGTCACGTTTATATTGATTACTGTTTTTTTCCTTCAAAAAAATATGTGATTTCTCCTAGTTCTTTATATTGGATTAAATATTCATAAGCAGTGTAGAAGTCCATTTCGTCTTGAATTTTAGATGTCCTACTCCATTTTCGATCGCAGCACTTCACTTTCTATAGAAACTGCTAGTAATATTATGATGATGATGATAATGAATAGAGTGATTATAAACCCAGTATATAATTATCTAATTAACAGGCAGTTAATTAATGCATTATTTACCTTTCGCCAGACTGACTGAGACCAATGGAAAGCACACCCCATTAGTGAAACATTAGGAAATACCAATGGGAATGCTTTCCATAGGGCTTTTTCAAAATCGATCACAACTTTCTTTACTTCTGGTGCTTCTGGGAGGACATTAACAAGTTATTGGAGTACCTACAATGCAATCAGGTAATTAATATTCAATTCTAAATATAAAGAGAATTAATTTATATGTGTTACCTGTACATAATGTCTCTTCTTCCTTCCCGACATAATAATGTAGTCAAGGGGGACTTGTTTGCTGTAGTCTTCATGACGTACAAAGGCATGTATGGTAAATAGTTGCTTGAAGGGCTCGCGGCACAATTTGAAAGTTGCATCAACATACCTGATGAAACAATTAGATTGAGATAAGTGAGATCCTACACACAAAGTACAGTGCCATTTATAGAAATATGACATATTTACCAATTCTTTGCTCGAGACAGAATTGCTAACTGCTCATTGGTGGCAAATATCAAGTGCCTGTGATTGTCCACTCTCACGTCACCACGCAGGAAGGAATTCCTTTGGTATATTGTCAGAATCCAATTCAAAGTCAAGATTAGTCGGATCAGCTGGTCTAATCTTCTGTCTCTTTCTGTTTGCTTGTCTGGCAAAGTTTCCTGACTTGGGGAGGTGAGGACAAGGCCGGTCATCATTAAGTTCTTTCATCAGAATCTGAATTTAGAATTGAATATATTCAATAACCTAATAGGATACAGGTACAATGCAAAGGTCAAGGTTCTGACTACCGTATTTGAGACCTTTGCATGACCTGTGTTATCACTGATATAGAACTCAATAATAAAACATTGGTGATATAAACACTATAAAATGTTTTATTAATCAGTTCTTTATCAATTGCTCACAAATTATTTTAATAATAAAAATAGTAATGTTTTTTTAAATATTATACCTCACCTACAATCTGTGCAGCAGGCTTGAATAAGTAGCCGACTGCTTGTTTCTTTGATGCAGTTGTGATTTTGGCAACTTGTGCAGTTCCAGTCTCAGGGGCATGGTTGTGGCTGATGTTCCCAATGGTGTAGGTGCCATCATACATTTCCTTAACTGTCACTCAGCATGGATTGAGCTATTTAGGATAAGAGAAAAATGAAAATTAAATTAACATTTTACTAAATAACCTACATATTGAAGTTTATAGACACTGCATGAGCCATGGAAATAGGTATTATTGTGAAATAGTGATCTTTACCTTTGGTCTTTTAGTGCATTGCCACTCTGTGCTCTTTTTGCCCTTGTATTTGATGTTGTAGCCGAAGCCACTGTTGTCTATGAGCTTTTGATTCCCTCTTTTTGATTAGTCATCAATTAACTCGAAGTTGATTTCAAAATTATCTGAAGGAAATTCCTTTGCACTCTCATCTTCAAGGGACACAATAGGTAGAATGGAAGCTGTGTCTTTCCCCCAGCGCGTCGATTCAAGGCGTTGTGCCATCCTTCGATATCATTGTTCGTTCTGATGGCACGTTGATATACACACCAGTCAGTTGGTGGCCAGATGGTGGACTCAACCCAATTTCTTCTGAAGTAGTCAGTTAGCTCTACCATGGCTGGGGTGGCTGCACGGTTCTCCAAGTACTGGAAAGTAGCGGCGATCTCGGTGATGGGGAGGAAGGGCAGGGCCATTAGCTGACGGATAAAGTTGTAGGTGCGATGGTCATCTTGGTACTGAATTTGGAGGCCTAGTTCTTGCACCTTTCGCCAGACTGCTTGTGTGAAATGGAATACACACCCCTGCATTGTTACAGTTGGGTACACAGTCCGACACGCCTTCCATGCTGCCTTTTCGTAGTCTGCTACGATGGTCTTTACTGACGGTTCAACTGTTAGCGCTTCATTGATGGCTTCTAGGACTTTCTTATAATCCTTGGATTTTCTGCCGGACATCAGGACGAACACCATTGGAACTTGTTTTGCGCAATCATCTTTACGGACGAAGATGTTGATGGTGAACAGTTGGGTAAATGGATGACGGCACAACTTGAAGGTCCCGTCTATGTACCACGTTTTCGCAGATGATAGATGGCGTAGCTGTTCGTTGCTGGCAAACACGATGTGGCGTCTCCCTTTAACTTTGATGTCTGCACGGAGGAACTCTGGTGTTATGTGCAACTCGTCTAGTTCAAACTTCAGGTCAGTTGGATCTTTTGGTCGTTGTCGGAGGCGGTTAGCAGCTCTGCTGATATTGTCTACTTTTGGAAGACTTGGACAAGGGGCGTTAGTCAATTGTTCACCCAGAACCCGTTGTACGATGGCTGGAGCGGGATCGAATAGATTGTTCACGGCTTGTGTTTTTACGGTTTTTACGATCTTGGCAACGGTTGCTGAGCCCACAGCTGGAGGGTGGCTATGTCTGTTCTTTCCAGGCACAAAGACGGAACCGGGTTTCTGGTTGACAGTCGCTGAACATCTGTTCTCTTTCCTTCTTATGGTACACTGCCAATCTACACACTCGCCACGACGCCGTTTCACGTTGTATGAATAGCCAAGGCTATCAAACAATTTTTCTTTGCGGAAGATTGTTGATTCCGCAACAATTTCGTAGGTGACAGGTTGGTCGGCAGACTGTAGGACGTCCTCGATGGGCAGGGAGTTTTCCAGGGAATCTTCTAAGTCATTGAAGTGGGGGGGAGTGGTTGGGAAGCTGGGCTCAGGCTCGTCAATCTCCATTTCTTGTTGATAGGTTGTTGGTGGGTTGCTGATACACACTTCACACTTCCAAGGAAGGTCACTTCCATCTCTCACCGCAGCACGATAATTCTCTCGCGAAATTCCCGTGTGGCATATGCGATGTTGCCATAAATGACAGTCATCACATTGAATTGCCTCTTGGCGGGAGCTAACAGTCTTTGTACACGCGATACAGTCGTTTTCCATTTTGTTCAAGTAATTTCAAGGTTGTTCAATTTCAATTCAAAGTTTCGAATTAAGTGATAGACATTAATTGTAGGCATGCTTTTATAGGCAATCCATAATTTGAAAAGGATCGAAAACACCCAATCACTTAAAACTTAATAGAAAAATTAGCATGTTATGCGCACCAATCAATTAACAGTAAAAGTCAAACAGCATGATCCATCATGATCCATGATCATGATCCAGATTGATTTTC
>JAUJYZ010000964.1:237500-243771 GCA_033675265.1 Actinostola sp. cb2023 | reverse complement strand
CCCGAACCCGAACCCGAACCCGAACCCGAACCCGAACCCGAACCCGAACCCGAACCCGAACCCGAACCCGAACCCGAACCCGAACCCGAACCCGAACCCGAACCCCGAACCCGAACCCGAACCCGAACCCGAACCCGAACCCGAACCCGAACCCGAACCCGAACCCGAACCCGAACCCGAACCCGAACCCGAACCCGAACCCGAACCCGAACCCGAACCCGAACCCGAACCCGAACCCGAACCCGAACCCGAACCCGAACCCGAACCCGAACCCGAACCCGAACCCGAACCCCCGAACCCGAACCCGAACCCGAACCCGAACCGAACCCGAACCCGAACCCGAACCCGAACCCGAACCCGAACCCGAACCCGAACCCGAACCCGAACCCGAACCCGAACCCGAACCCCCGAACCCGAACCCGAACCCGAACCCGACCCCGAACCCGAACCCGAACCCGAACCCGAACCCGAACCCGAACCCGAACCCGAACCCGAACCCGAACCCGACCCGAACCCGAACCCGAACCGAACCCGAACCCGAACCCGAACCCGAACCCGAACCCGAACCCGAACCCGAACCCGAACCCGAACCCGAACCCGAACCCGAACCCGAACCCGAACCGAACCCGAACCCGAAACCCGAACCCGAACCCGAACCCGAACCCGAACCCGAACCCGAACCCGAACCCGAACCCGAACCCGAACCCGAACCCGAACCCGAACCCGAACCCGAACCCGAACCCGAAACCCGAACCCGAACCCGAACCCGAACCCGAACCCGAACCCGAACCCGAACCCGAACCCGAACCCGAACCCGAACCCGAACCGAACCCGAACCCGAACCCGAACCCGAACCCGAACCCGAACCCGAACCCGAACCCGAACCCGAACCCGAACCCGAACCCGAACCCGAACCCGAACCCGAACCCGAACCCGAACCCGAACCCGAACCCGAACCCGAACCCGAACCCGAACCCGAACCCGAACCCGAAACCCGAACCCGAACCCGAACCCGAACCCGAACCCGAACCCGAACCCGAACCCGAACCCGAACCCGAACCCGAACCCGAACCCGAACCCGAACCCGAACCCGAACCCGAACCCGAACCCGAACCCGAACCCGAACCCGAACCCGAACCCGAACCCGAACCCGAACCCGAACCCGAAACCCGAACCCGAACCCGAACCCGAACCCGAACCCGAACCCGAACCCGAACCCGAACCCGAACCCGAACCCGAACCCGAACCCGAAACCCGAACCCGAACCCGAACCCGAACCCCCGAACCCGAACCCGAACCCGAACCCGAACCCGAACCCGAACCCGAACCCGAACCCGAACCCGAACCCGAACCCGAACCCGAACCCGAACCCGAACCCGAACCCGAACCCGAACCCGAACCCGAACCCGAACCCGAACCCGAACCCGAACCCGAACCCGAACCCGAACCCGAACCCGAACCCGAACCCGAAACCCGAACCCGAACCCGAACCCGAACCCGAACCGAACCCGAACCCGAACCCGAACCCGAACCCGAACCCGAACCCGAACCCGAACCCGAACCCGAACCCGAACCCGAACCCGAACCCGAACCCGAACCCGAACCCGAACCCGAACCCGAACCCGAACCCGAACCCGAACCCGAACCCGAACCCGAACCCGAACCCGAACCCGAACCCGAACCCGAACCCGAACCCGAAACCCGAACCCGAACCCGAACCGAACCCGAACCCGAACCCGAACCCGAACCCGAACCCGAACCCGAACCCGAACCCGAACCGAACCCGAACCCGAACCCGAACCCGAACCCGAACCCGAACCCGAACCCGAACCCGAACCCGAACCCGAACCCGAACCCGAACCCGAACCCGAACCCGAACCCGAACCCGAACCCCCGAACCCGAACCCGAACCCGAACCCGAACCCGAACCCGAACCCGAACCCGAACCCGAACCCGAACCCGAACCCGAACCCGAACCCGAACCCGAACCCGACCCGAACCCGAACCCGAACCCGAACCCGAACCCGAACCCCGAACCCGAACCCGAACCCGAACCCGAACCCGAACCCGAACCCGAACCCGAACCCGAACCCGAACCCGAACCCGAACCCGAACCCGAACCCGAACCCGAACCCGAACCCGAACCCGAACCCGAACCCGAACCCGAACCCGAACCCGAAACCCCCGAACCCGAACCCGAACCCGAACCCGAAACCCGAACCGAACCCGAACCCGAACCCGAACCCGAACCCGAACCCCGAACCCGAACCCGAACCCGAACCCGAACCCGAACCCGAACCGAACCCGAACCCGAACCCGAACCCGAACCCGAACCCGAACCCGAAACCCGAACCCGAACCCGAACCCGAACCCGAACCCGAACCCGAACCCGAACCCCCGAACCCGAACCCGAACCCGAACCCGAACCCGAACCCGAAACCCGAACCCGAACCCGAACCCGAACCCGAACCCGAACCCGAACCCGAACCCGAACCCGAACCCGAACCCGAACCCGAAACCCCGAACCCCGAACCCGAACCCGAACCCGAACCCGAACCCGAACCCGAACCCGAACCCGAACCCGAACCCGAACCCGAACCCGAACCCGAACCCGAACCCGAACCCGAACCCGAACCCGAACCCGAACCCGAACCCGAACCCGAACCCGAACCCGAACCCCCGAACCCGAAACCCGAACCCGAACCCGAACCCGAACCCGAACCCGAACCCGAACCCGAACCCGAACCCGAACCCGAACCCGAACCCGAACCCGAACCCGAACCCGAACCCGAACCCGAACCCGAACCCGAACCCGAACCCGAACCCGAACCCGAACCCGAACCCGAACCCGAACCCGAACCCGAACCCGAACCCCCGAACCCGAACCCGAACCCGAACCCGAACCCGAACCCGAACCCGAACCCGACCCGAACCCGAACCCGAAACCGAACCCGAACCCGAACCCGAACCCGAACCCGAACCCGAACCCGAACCCGAACCCGAACCCGAACCCGAACCCGAACCCGAACCCGAACCCGAACCCGAACCCGAACCCGAACCCCCGAACCCGAACCCGAACCCGAACCCGAACCCGAACCCGAACCCGAACCCGAACCCGAACCCGAACCCGAACCCGAACCCGAACCCGAACCCGAACCCGAACCCGAACCCGAACCCGAACCCGAACCCGAACCCGAACCCGAACCCGAACCGAACCCGAACCCGAACCCGAACCCGAACCCGAACCCGAACCCGAACCCCGAACCCGAACCCGAACCCGAACCCGAAACCCGAACCCGAACCCGAACCCGAACCCGAACCCGAACCCGAACCCGAACCCCGAACCCGAACCCCGAACCCGAACCCGAACCCGAACCCGAACCCGAACCCGAACCCGAACCCGAACCCGAACCGAACCCGAACCCGAACCCGAACCCGAACCCGAACCCCCGAACCCGAACCCCCGAACCCGAACGAACCCGAACCCCGACCCGAACCCGAACCCGAACCCGAACCCGAACCCGAACCCGAACCCGAACCCGAACCCGAACCCGAACCCGAACCCGAACCCGAACCCGAACCCGAACCCGAACCCGAACCCGAACCCGAACCCGAACCCGAACCCGAACCGAACCCGAACCCGAACCCGAACCCGAACCCGAACCCGAACCCGAACCCGAACCCGAACCCGAACCCGAACCCGAACCCGAACCCGAACCCGAACCCGAACCCGAACCCGAACCCCCGAACCCGAACCCGAACCCGAACCCGAACCCGAACCCGAACCCGAACCCGAACCCGAACCCGAACCCGAACCCGAACCCGAACCCGAACCCGAACCCGAACCCGAACCCGAACCCCGAACCCGAACCCGAACCCGAACCCGAACCCCCGAACCCGAAACCCGAACCCCCGAACCCGAACCCGAACCCCGAACCCGAACCCGAACCCGAACCCCCCGAACCCGAACCCGAACCCGAACCCGAACCCGAACCCGAACCCGAACCCGAACCCGAACCCGAACCCGAACCCGAACCCGACCCGAACCCGAACCCGAACCCGAACCCCCGAACCCGAACCCGAACCCCCGAACCCGAACCCGAACCCGAACCCGAACCCGAACCCCCGAACCCGAACCCGAACCCGAACCCGAACCCGAACCCGAACCCGAACCCGAACCCGAACCCGAACCCGAACCCGAACCCGAACCCGAACCCGAACCCCCGAACCCGAACCCGAACCCGAACCCGAACCCGAACCCGAACCCGAACCCGAACCCGAACCCGAACCCGAACCCGAACCCGAACCCGAACCCGAACCCGAACCCGAACCCGAACCCGAACCCCGAACCCGAACCCGAACCCGAACCCGAACCCGAACCCGAACCCGAACCCGAACCCGAACCCGAACCCGAACCCGAACCCGAACCCGAACCCGAACCCCCGAACCCGAACCCGAACCCGAACCCGAACCCGAACCCGAACCCGAACCCGAACCCGAACCCGAACCCGAACCCGAACCCGAACCCGAACCCGAACCCGAACCCGAACCCGAACCCGAACCCGAACCCGAAACCCGAACCCGAACCCGAACCCGAACCCGAAACCCGAACCCGAACCCGAACCCGAACCCGAACCCGAACCGAACCGAACCCGAACCCGAACCCGAACCCGAACCCGAACCCGACCCCCGAACCCGAACCCGAACCCCCGAACCCGAACCCGAACCCGAACCCGAACCCGAACCCGAACCCGAACCCGAACCCCCGAACCCGAACCCGAACCCGAACCCGAAACCGAACCCGAACCCGAACCCGAACCCGAACCCGAACCCGAACCCGAACCCGAACCCGAACCCGAACCCGAACCCGAACCCGAACCCCCGAACCCGAAACCCGAACCCGAACCCGAACCCGAACCCGAACCCGAACCCGAACCCGAACCCGAACCCCCGAACCCGAACCCGAACCCGAACCCGAACCCGAACCCGAACCCGAACCCGAACCCGAACCCGAACCCGAACCCGAACCCGAACCGAACGAAACCCCCGAACCCGAACCCGAACCCGAACCCGAACCCGAACCCGAACCCGAACCCGAACCCGAACCCGAACCCGAACCCGAACCCGAACCCGAACCCGAACCCGAACCCGAACCCGAACCCGAACCCGAACCCGAACCCGAACCCGAACCCGAACCCGAACCCGAACCCGAACCCGAACCCGAACCCGAACCCGAACCCGAACCCGAACCCGAACCCGAACCCGAACCCGAACCCGAACCCGAACCCGAACCCGAACCCGAACCCGAACCCCGAACCCGAACCCGAACCCGAACCCGAACCCGAACCCGAACCCGAACCCGAACCCGAACCCCCGAACCGAACCCGAACCCGAACCCCCGAACCCGAACCCGAACCCGAACCCGAACCCGAACCGAACCCGAACCCGAACCCGAACCCGAACCCGAACCCGAACCCGAACCCGAACCCGAACCCGAACCCGAACCCGAACCCGAACCCGAACCCGAACCCGAACCCGAACCCGAACCCGAACCCCGAACCCGAACCCGAACCCGAACCCGAACCCGAACCCGAACCCGAACCCGAACCCGAACCCGAACCCGAACCCGAACCCGAACCCGAACCCGAAACCCGAACCCGAACCCGAACCCGAACCCGAACCCGAACCCGAACCCGAAACCCGAACCCGAACCCGAACCCGAACCCGAACCCCGAACCCGAACCCGAACCCGAACCCGAACCCGAACCCGAACCCGAACCCGAACCCGAACCCGAACCCGAACCCGAACCCGAACCCGAACCCGAACCCGAACCCGAACCCGAACCCGAACCCGAACCCGAACCCGAACCCGAACCCGAAACCGAACCCGAACCCCCGAACCCGACCCGAACCCGAACCCGAACCCGAACCCGAACCCGAACCCGAACCCGAACCCGAACCCGAACCCGAACCCGAACCCGAACCCCGAACCCGAACCCGAACCCGAACCCGAACCCGAACCCGAACCCGAACCCGAACCCGAACCCGAACCCGAACCCGAACCCGAACCCGAACCCGAACCCGAACCCGAACCCGAACCCGAACCCGAACCCCCGAACCCGAACCCGAACCCGAACCCCCGAACCCGAACCCGAACCCGAACCCGAACCCGAACCCGAACCCGAACCCGAACCCGAACCCGAACCCGAACCCGAACCCGAACCCGAACCCGAACCCGAACCCCCGAACCCGAACCCGAACCCGAACCGAA
>JAUJYZ010000964.1:167500-230000 GCA_033675265.1 Actinostola sp. cb2023 | reverse complement strand
GAGAATAATCATATTCATTTTGAAATCACTAGTAAATCCTGCAATCTGATTGGCTAAAAATGGTGCGATTAAATCATTAATTGCACTATTTTGGATCATTAATTGCACCAATTGTTTGTTTTTTTTTTTTTCGCACAGAAACTCTAATTTTATTAAATTCAAACGATTCTTCATAAAAAGTAATTTGTAATTTAGAATGGAAGAGTTGTATTTTAGGCATCAAAATTATTCTTATTATTGCAACTTACCACCTAAATATAAAGAGTGTATTTGAAAAGATTTCAAAATGAATATGATTAATAGGTAATTGAACTTCGTGTCGTGCAATTTTGGTCTGAAATCATACTCGTGATAACAAATTGCACTCCCGCTACGCGGTCATGCAATTTTGTAATCACTCGTATGATTTCAGACCAAATTGCACTCCACTCAGTTCTATTACCATTACTAATTGTTAAATCTAATAATATCTAATAATACTAAAATAAACAATTTTCGGTAGTGTCGTCGTGTACTGTTAACAAAGAACGGTGTTCACAATGGAACAATGTGTAAAACAAACGACTCTACACTCTGCTATTGTATTCTAACACAGTAGATTCCGGTACACGACGACAGAGCCCAATTTTCTTACCTCTTGTTCTTATTTCGATGTTGCGGTTCACTTTAGACGCTTTGTCACCCGTTGAAATGCCTTCGGCAGCACCAAAAGGTTTGGAGGAAGCCTGACTGGTTTTCTTTTCAGAGTCACCCAAAAAAAAAAATTATAGATAATGACATTCCAGCGTGCAGCGCGCGAACTTCAACTAGTTTATTCAAAAATGCAACAGAATCCTCAACTTTCTTCCCAATTTGTTCACCATTCTTGTTCTTTTTTTATCAGCAATCCATAGTTTCGATGTATCGCAATGTTTTAGAGGAAACGAAAATAATTGTTGTAGGCTACCTTTAATAGCAAGGCCTAGTTCAAACGCCGCACTTTCCAAGAGCCGTTCTTAATTACTTCAAAAGAAGCCGTCTCATTACCTAATTGTTTAAAATGAGAACGGCTCATGATTAGCGGCTGCGTCTGAACTAGGCCTAAGTTCAAAATTATTCTATTTCCCAGAGTTCTAAGCGGGCTGTTAGGACAAGTTTTTTATTTATTTTATTTTGAAACTTTATTAACGTGTCTAATCTTCGGGGCTTTCTCAGTATATCACCGTCCTGAATTCCTGAAAATTTGAATAACAATAGTTCATATTGTTGTATGCCTCGTTCTACAACTGGAGTTCTTGATTTGAATAACAAAGGTTTTTCAGGATAGTGATATACTGAGAAAGAGCCTAATCTTCTAGCAGTCCACAAGTGGACCACTAATTGGGGACACCTAAACTAAGATAAAATAGACTAATTCCATGTAATTTAAGCTACTAATATATAAAATATTCATATTATTTAGCGGTTCCTGTACTGTTTTACGTTATCTGTTGAGTGGGGAACTACTTCATGTAGGCCGTCATATAGTGGTCCTCTATAAGTAGCAGGCAGTCATATAATGGTCCTCTATAACTAGCAGGCAGTCATATAATGGTCCTCTATAACTAGCAGGCAGTCATATAATGGTCCTCTATAACTAGCAGGCAGTCATATAATGGTCCTCTATAAGTAGCAGGCAGTCATATAATGGTCCTCTATAAGTAGCAGGCAGTCATATAATGGTCCTCTATAACTAGCAGGCCGTCATATAATGGTCCTCTATAAGTAGCAGGCCGTCATATAATGGTCCTCTATAAGTAGCAGGCCGTCATATAATGGTCCTCTATAAGTAGCAGGCCGTCCATATAATGGTCCTCTATAAGTAGCAGGCCGTCATATAATGGTCCTCTATAAGTAGCAGGCCGTCATATAATGGTCCTCTATAAGTAGCAGGCCGTCATATAATGGTCCTCTATAAGTAGCAGGCCGTCATATAATAGTCCTCTATAAGTAGCAGGCCGTCATATAATGGTCCCGAGTCTATAAGTAGCAGGCCGTCATATAATGGTCCTCTATAACTAGCAGGCAGTCATATAATGGTCCTCTATAAGTAGCAGGCAGTCATATAATGGTCCTCTATAAGTAGCAGGCAGTCATATAATGGTCCTCTATAAGTAGCAGGCCGTCATATAATGGTCCTCTATGAAGTAGCAGGCCGTCATATAATGGTCCTCTATAAGTAGCAGGCAGTCATATAATGGCCCTCTATAAGTAGCAGGCAGTCATATAATGGTCCTCTATAAGTAGCAGGCAGTCATATAATGGTCCCTCTATAAGTAGCAGGCAGTCTATATAAGTAGCATATAATAATGGTCCTCTATAGTAGCAGTAGCAGGCCCTCTATAAGTCATATAATGGTCCTCTATATAATGTAGCAGGCAGTCATATAATGGTCCTCTATAAGTAGCAGGCAGTCATATAATGGTCCTCTATAAGTAGCAGGCCGTCATATAATGGTCCTCTATAAGTAGCAGGCCGTCATATAATGGTCCTCTATAAGTAGCAGGCAGTCATATAATGGTCCTCTATAAGTAGCAGGCCGTCATATAATCCCTCTATAAGTAGCAGGCAGTCATATAATGGTCCTCTATAAGCAGCAGGCAGTCATATAATGGTCCTCTATAAGTAGCAGGCAGTCATATAATGGTCCTCTATAAGTAGCAGGCAGTCATATAATGGTCCTCTATAAGTAGCAGGCCGTCATATAATGGTCCTCTATAAGTAGCAGGCAGTCATATAATGGTCCTCTATAAGCTAGTAGCAGGCCGTCATATAATGGTCCTCTAAGTAAGTAGCAGGCCGTCATATAATGGTCCTCTATATAAGTAGCAGGCATATAATGGTCCTCTATATATAGCAGGCAGTCATATAATGGTCCTCTATAAGTAGCAGGCCGTCATATAATGGTCCTCTATAAGTAGCAGGCAGTCATATAATGGTCCTCTATAAGTAGCAGGCAGTCATATAATGGTCCTCTATAAGTAGCAGGCAGTCATATAATAATGGGTCCTCTATAAGTAGCAGGCAGTCATATAATGGTCCTCTATAAGTAGCAGGCCGTCATATAATGGTCCTCTATAAGTAGCAGGCCGTCATAGCAGGCCGTCATATAATGGTCCTCTATAAGTAGCAGGCAGTCATATAATGGTCCTCTATAAGTAGCAGGCAGTCATATAATGGTCCTCTATAAGTAGCAGGCAGTCATATAATGGTCCTCTATAAGTAGCAGGCAGTCATATAATGGTCCTCTATAAGTAGCAGGCAGTCATATAATGGTCCTCTATAAGTAGCAGGCAGTCATATAATGGTCCTCTATAAGTAGCAGGCAGTCATATAATGGTCCTCTATAAGTAGCAGGCAGTCATATAATGGTCCTCTATGTAGTAGCAGGCAGTCATATAATGGTCCTCTATAAGTAGCAGGCAGTCATATAATGGTCCTCTATAAGTAGCAGGCAGTCATATAATGGTCCTCTATAAGTAGCAGGCAGTCATATAATGGTCCTCTATAAGTAGCAGGCAGTCAGTCCTCTATAATGGTCCTCTATAAGTAGCAGGCCGTCATATAATGGTCCTCTATAAGTAGCAGGCAGTCATATAATGGTCCTCTATAAGTAGCAGGCAGTCATATAATGGTCCTCTATAAGTAGCAGGCCGTCATATAATGGTCCTCTATAAGTAGCAGGCAGTCATATAATGGTCCTCTATAAGTAGCAGGCCGTCATATAATGGTCCTCTATAAGTAGCAGGCAGGCAGTCATATAATGGTCCTCTATAAGTAGCAGGCAGTCATATAATGGTCCTCTATAAGTAGCAGGCCGTCATATAATGGTCCTCTATAAGTAGCAGGCCGTCATATAATGGTCCTCTATAAGTAGCAGGCAGTCATATAATGGTCCTCCTCTATAAGTAGCAGGCAGTCATATAATGGTCCTCTATAAGTAGCAGGCAGTCATATAATGGTCCTCTATAAGTAGCAGGCAGTCATATAATGGTCCTCTATAAGTAGCAGGCCGTCATATAATGGTCCTCTATAAGTAGCAGGCAGTCATATAATGGTCCTCTATAAGTAGCAGGCAGTCATATAATGGTCCTCTATAAGTAGCAGGCAGGCATATAATGGTCCTCTATATAATGGTCCTCTATAAGTAGCAGGCCGTCATATAATGGTCCTCTATAAGTAGCAGGCCGTCATATAATGGTCCTCTATAAGTAGCAGGCCGTCATATAATGGTCCTCTATAAGTAGCAGGCCGTCATATAATGGTCCTCTATAAGTAGCAGGCAGTCATATAATGGTCCTCTATAAGTAGCAGGCCGTCATATAATGGTCCTCTATAAGTAGCAGGCCGTCATATAATGGTCCTCTATAAGTAGCAGGCCGTCATATAATGGTCCTCTATAAGTAGCAGGCAGTCATATAATGGTCCTCTATAAGTAGCAGGCCGTCATATAATGGTCCTCTATAAGTAGCAGGCGTCATATAATGGTCCTCTATAAGTAGCAGGCAGTCATATATATGGTCCTCTATAAGTAGCAGGCAGTCATATAATGGTCCTCTATAAGTAGCAGGCAGTCATATAATGGTCCTCTATAAGTAGCAGGCAGTCATATAATGGTCCTCTATAAGTAGCAGGCCGTCATATAATGGTCCTCTATAAGTAGCAGGCAGTCATATAATGGTCCTCTATAAGTAGCAGGCAGTCATATAATGGTCCTCTATAAGTAGCAGGCAGTCATATAATGGTCCTCTATAAGTAGCAGGCAGTCATATAATGGTCCTCTATAAGTAGCAGGCAGTCATATAATGGTCCTCTATAAGTAGCAGGCCGTCATATAATGGTCCTCTATAAGTAGCAGGCAGTCATATAATGGTCCTCTATAAGTAGCAGGCAGTCATATAATGGTCCTCTATAAGTAGCAGGCAGTCATATAATGGTCCTCTATAAGTAGCAGGCCGTCATATAATGGTCCTCCTCTATAAGTAGCAGGCAGTCATATAATGGTCCTCTATAAGTAGCAGGCCGTCATATAATGGTCCTCTATAAGTAGCAGGCCGTCATATAATGGTCCTCTATAAGTAGCAGGCAGTCATATAATGGTCCTCTATAAGTAGCAGGCCGTCATATAATGGTCCTCTATAAGTAGCAGGCAGTCATATAATGGTCCTCTATAAGTAGCAGGCAGTCATATAATGGTCCTCTATAAGTAGCAGGCAGTCATATATATAATGGTCCTCTATAAGTAGCAGGCAGTCATATAATGGTCCTCTATAAGTAGCAGGCAGTCATATAATGGTCCACTATAAGTAGCAGGCAGTCATATAATGGTCCTCTATAAGTAGCAGGCCGTCATATAATGGTCCTCTATAAGTAGCAGGCAGTCATATAATGGTCCTCTATAAGTAGCAGGCAGTCATATAATGGTCCTCTATAAGTAGCAGGCAGTCATATAATGGTCCTCTATAAGTAGCAGGCAGTCATATAATGGTCCTCTATAAGTAGCAGGCAGTCATATAATGGTCCTCTATAAGTAGCAGGCAGTCATATAATGGTCCTCTATAAGTAGCAGGCCGTCATATAATGGTCCTCTATAAGTAGCAGGCCGTCATATAATGGTCCTCTATAAGTAGCAGGCCGTCATATAATGGTCCTCTATAAGTAGCAGGCCGTCATATAATGGTCCTCTATAAGTAGCAGGCAGTCATATAATGGTCCTCTATAAGTAGCAGGCAGTCATATAATGGTCCTCTATAAGTAGCAGGCAGTCATATAATGGTCCTCTATAAGTAGCAGGCAGTCATATAATGGTCCTCTATAAGTAGCAGGCAGTCATATAATGGTCCTCTATAAGTAGCAGGCCGTCATATAATGGTCCTCTATAAGTAGCAGGCAGTCATATAATGGTCCTCTATAAGTAGCAGGCAGTCATATAATGGTCCTCTATAAGTAGCAGGCAGTCATATAATGGTCCTCTATAAGTAGCAGGCAGTCATATAATGGTCCTCTATAAGTAGCAGGCAGTCATATAATGGTCCTCTATAAGTAGCAGGCAGTCATATAATGGTCCTCTATAAGTAGCAGGCAGTCATATAATGGTCCTCTATAAGTAGCAGGCAGTCATATAATGGTCCTCTATAAGTAGCAGGCTATAAGTAGCAGGCAGTCATCATATAATGGTCCTCTATAAGTAGCAGGCAGTCATATAATGGTCCTCTATAAGTAGCAGGCAGTCATATAATGGTCCTCTATAAGTAGCAGGCAGTCATATAATGGTCCTCTATAAGTAGCAGGCAGTCATATAATGGTCCTCTATAAGTAGCAGGCAGTCATATAATGGTCCTCTATAAGTAGCAGGCCGTCATATAATGGTCCTCTATAAGTATAAGTAGGCCGTCATATAATGGTCCTCTATAAGTAGCAGGCAGTCATATAATGGTCCTCTATAAGTAGCAGGCAGTCATATAATGGTCCTCTATAAGTAGCAGGCAGTCATATAATGGTCCTCTATAAGTAGCAGGCAGTCATATAATGGTCCTCTATAAGTAGCAGGCAGGGTCCTCTATAAGTCAGGCAGTAATGGTCCTCTATAAGTAGCAGGCAGTCATATAATGGTCCTCTATAAGTAGCAGGCAGTCATATAATGGTCCTCTATAAGTAGCAGGCAGTCATATAATGGTCCTCTATATAAGTAGCAGGCAGTCATATAATGGTCCTCTATAAGTAGCAGGCAGTCATATAATGGTCCTCTATAAGTAGCAGGCAGTCATATAATGGTCCTCTATAAGTAGCAGGCAGTCATATAATGGTCCTCTATAAGTAGCAGGCAGTCATATAATGGTCCTCTATAAGTAGCAGGCAGTCATATAATGGTCCTCTATAAGTAGCAGGCAGCCTCTATAAGCAGGCAGTCATATAATGGTCCTCTATAAGTAGCAGGCAGTCATATAATGGTCCTCTATAAGTAGCAGGCCGTCATATAATGGTCCTCTATAAGTAGCAGCAGGCCGTCATATAATGGTCCTCTATAAGTAGCAGGCAGTCATATAATGGTCCTCTATAAGTAGCAGGCAGTCATATAATGGTCCTCTATAAGTAGCAGGCAGTCATATAATGGTCCTCTATAAGTAGTCAGGCAGTCATATAATGGTCCTCTATAAGTAGCAGGCAGTCATATAATGGTCCTCTATAAGTAGCAGGCAGTCATATAATGGTCCTCTATAAGTAGCAGGCAGTCATATAATGGTCCTCTATAAGTAGCAGGCAGTCATATAATGGTCCTCTATAAGTAGCAGGCCGTCATATAATGGTCCTCTATAAGTAGCAGGCAGTCATATAATGGTCCTCTATAAGTAGCAGGCAGTCATATAATGGTCCTCTATAAGTAGCAGGCAGTCATATAATGGTCCTCTATAAGTAGCAGGCAGTCATATAATGGTCCTCTATAAGTAGCAGGCAGTCATATAATGGTCCTCTATAAGTAGCAGGCAGTCATATAATGGTCCTCTATAAGTAGCAGGCAGTCATATAATGGTCCTCTATAAGTAGCAGGCAGTCATATAATGGTCCTCTATAAGTAGCAGGCAGTCATATAATGGTCCTCTATAAGTAGCAGGCAGTCATATAATGGTCCTCTATAAGTAGCAGGCAGTCATATAATGGTCCTCTATAAGTAGCAGGCAGTCATATAATGGTCCTCTATAAGTAGCAGGCAGTCATATAATGGTCCTCTATAAGTAGCAGGCAGTCATATAATGGTCCTCTATAAGTAGCAGGCAGTCAGGCATCATATAATGGTCCTCTATAAGTAGCAGGCAGTCATATAATGGTCCTCTATAAGTAGCAGGCAGTCATATAATGGTCCTCTATAAGTAGCAGGCAGTCATATAATGGTCCTCTATAAGTAGCAGGCAGGCAGTCATATAATGGTCCTCTATAAGTGGTCCTCTATAAGTAGCAGGCAGTCATATAATGGTCCTCTATAAGTAGCAGGCAGTCATATAATGGTCCTCTATAAGTAGCAGGCAGTCATATAATGGTCCTCTATAAGTAGCAGGCAGTCATATAATGGTCCTCTATAAGTAGCAGGCAGTCATATAATGGTCCTCTATAAGTAGCAGGCCGTCATATAATGGTCCTCTATAAGTAGCAGGCAGTCATATAATGGTCCTCTATAAGTAGTAGCAGGCAGTCATATAATGGTCCTCTATAAGTAGCAGGCAGTCATATAATGGTCCTCTATAAGTAGCAGGCAGTCATATAATGGTCCTCTATAAGTAGCAGGCAGTCATATAATGGTCCTCTATAAGTAGCAGTAGCAGGCAGTCATATAATGGTCCTCTATAAGTAGCAGGCAGTCATATAATGGTCCTCTATAAGTAGCAGGCAGTCATATAAATGGTCCTCTATAAGTAGCAGGCAGTCATATAATGGTCCTCTATAAGTAGCAGGCAGTCATATAATGGTCCTCTATAAGTAGCAGGCAGTCATATAATGGTCCTCTATAAGTAGCAGGCAGTCATATAATGGTCCTCTATAAGTAGCAGGCAGTCATATAATGGTCCTCTATAAGTAGCAGGCAGTCATATAATGGTCCTCTATAAGTAGCAGGCAGTCATATAATGGTCCTCTATAAGTAGCAGGCAGTCATATAATGGTCCTCTATAAGTAGCAGGCAGTCATATAATGGTCCTCTATAAGTAGCAGGCAGTCATATAATGGTCCTCTATAAGTAGCAGGCAGTCATATAATGGTCCTCTATAAGTAGCAGGCAGTCATATAATGGTCCTCTATAAGTAGCAGGCAGTCATATATATGGTCCTCTATAAGTAGCAGGCAGTCATATAATGGTCCTCTATAAGTAGCAGGCAGTCATATAATGGTCCTCTATAAGTAGCAGGCAGTCATATAATGGTCCTCTATAAGTAGCAGGCAGTCATATAATGGTCCTCTATAAGTAGCAGGCAGTCATATAATGGTCCTCTATAAGTAGCAGGCAGTCATATAATGGTCCTCTCATAAATGTAGTAGCAGGCAGTCATATAATGGTCCTCTATAAGTAGCAGGCATAAGTAGCAGGCAGTCATATAATGGTCCTCTATAAGTGTCATCTATAATGTAAGCAGTCATATAATGGTCCTCTATAAGTAGCAGGCAGTCATATAATGGTCCTCTATAAGTAGCAGGCAGTCATATAATGGTCCTATAAGTAGCAGGCAGTCATATAATGGTCCTCTATAAGTAAGGCAGTCATATAATGGTCCTCTATAAGTAGCAGGCAGTCATATAATGGTCCTCTATAAGTAGCAGGCCGTCATATAATGGTCCTCTATAAGTAGCAGGCCGTCATATAATGGTCCTCTATAAGTAGCAGGCCGTCATATATAATGGTCCTCTATAAGTAGCAGGCCGTCATATAATGGTCCTATAAGTAGCAGGCCGTCATATAATGGTCCTCTATAAGTAGCAGGCAGTCATATAATGGTCCTCTATAAGTAGCAGGCAGTCATATAATGGTCCTCTATAAGTAGCAGGCAGTCATATAATGGTCCTCTATAAGTAGCAGGCCGTCATAGAATGGTCCTCTATAAGTAGCAGGCCGTCATATAATGGTCCTCTATAAGTAGCAGGCAGTCATATAATGGTCCTCTATAAGTAGCAGGCAGTCATATAATGGTCCTCTATAAGTAGCAGGCCGTCATATAATGGTCCTCTATAAGTAGCAGGCAGTCATATAATGGTCCTCTATAAGTAGCAGGCAGTCATATACGTCTGTCCCCTTGGGCTCAGTTGAAGACAGCTTAGCACAGTTTTATATAACACAGTTTTTATTATCTTGTAATGTCTTATGTACATGTCTCTGAAATGATTGTCTTAAGAAGATTACTAAAATATGGTAACCATGGTGATTATAAAAAGGTGATTGACAACTATATTATGATGTCATGATCATAGTGTTGATGATGATGATATAATTAACATATTTCATTAGTTCGGTAACCCGGAGAATTCACAAGAATGGGTGTCTTTTCATCTAAATCTCTTCTGTCATAATATTTGCGCACTCGTTTCTGTTCCAAATATCCACTTCTTGAAAAATCCAATCTTTTTCTTGAAAAAAAATACTGCCAAGCTATTCCAATAAGTGCGAGAACAGCCCATGTAATGGATAAGATGATATCTGTAAATAAATAAATAAATATTTATAGTATGTTACTTTAATGATCTCTTGATTACAATAAATACTAAATGAATAGATGCTGCTAATAATTGAATATATGGGAGGTTTTATGGAATCTTTTTCTAACGTCAAAATCTGTCGCGAGTGGCCGTCAAACCGTCATTTTACTTGCTCAAAACTTCAATTTTAGATCGGCGAAGTCTAAATATCTGTCAAATATACCAAATATAAGCTACTTATAAACAAACAAACAAATGTCATCTAGTTGCTTGAAGAAAAACTAACAGACTTTGAAAGTTAGGCTCGAACATTTTGTAGATTTTGACGGCCACTACGTCACACGTAAAACCTCCCATAGCTAAATGCATAATCGTTGTCGGGTTGAAAATCATAAATCATAGAAGCTGAGACCACAAGGATGGATGGGAAATCAGTTCATGACCTGCATTACAGGCAGACATATTCAATGTTCTCCGGTAGTTTTAAAAATATATGAGCTATTTAACTAAGATCCTACAAGTCTGGATAAAAAAAGTCGATCATTTGACAGTGTTATTTGAGAGTTTTAATTTCCCAGAATTCCTTTTGGTCATAGTTTTGATGATTTTCAACCCGACAACGATTATGCAATCAGCTATATAAGAATAGCATTTATCATATAACAATCTCACAGTGGTATACTGGCAACCATCCTAAAATCCATATCAACACCACGACCAGTGGCCAGTGGTGATATCATATCTTCACATGTGAAGATACCGTTTTTCGATAAAAAGATAAAATATGTGTTTTCTACCACTGATTGTTATATGATAAAAAGTATGTTAATTACAATGCCGCTTGGAGATACAGAATTCATATTCTCATGTTGATAAATATCGCACTGCTTCGCTGAGGCAGCATGGTTGAGTGGTCAGAGCGTCGTTCTCATGGTTCGCCTCCTTGCCAGTTGGGTTTCTTAAAAAAATTATTTCATTTCAGTTTCATTTTCAGCGCATTTCAAAATGTTATGTTGAATTTGCACTACATGTGTATATATAAATAAATGTTATTATTATTATCATTATTTCTCTCAAAAGTCTGTATCTCCACTCCATGTAATATCCTCTATATAATGAATAACATTATCATATACCATGAACAAAACTAGTTTACATTAAATACCTTTGTATTGGAAAGGTCGCTTAACAATAACTTTGTTGTAGCCGCTCTCAACAGCTCGAATTACGATATTCAACACCACATATGACATACTTGTCTGGATAAAATTGTCAATACCTACCAACACAATAATATTATATAAAAATTATACAATGGTTGTATACCATGGCTTATCCCACGCATCACTAGGCGAGGCATAGCAAAGTGTTCCATGGTATACAATGATACCCTGGTAGGGTAAATCATAATATTGCCCACATGCTAGTGTTGTATACCATGGTAGGGTAAATCATAATATTGCCCACATCATTGCTAGTGTTGTATAGCCTGGTAGGGTAAATCATAATATTGCCCACATGCTAGTGTTGTATAGCCTGGTAGGGTAAATCATAATATTGCCCACATGCTAGTGTTGTATACCCTGGTAGGGTAAATCATAATATTGTCCACATGCTAGTGTTGTATACCCTGGTAGGGTAAATCATAATATTGCCCACATGCTAGTGTTGTATACCCTGGTAGGGTAATCATAATATTGCCCACATGCTAGTGTTGTATACCCTGGTAGGGTAAATCATAATATTGTCCACATGCTATGCTAGTGTTGTATACCCTGGTAGGGTAAATCATACATGTTAGTGTTGTATATTGCCCACCACATGCTAGTGTTGTATACCCTGGTAGGGTAAATCATAATATTGCCCACATGCTAGTGTTGTATACCCTGGTAGGGTAAATCATAATATATTGCCCACATAATGTTGTATACCCAGGGTAAATCATGCCCACATGCTAGTGTTGTATACCCTGGTAGGGTAAATCATAATATTGCCCACATGCTAGTGTTGTATACCCTGGTAGGGTAAATCATAATATTGCCCACATGCTAGTGTTGTATAAATCCCACATGCTAGTAGGTAGGGTAAATCATAATATTGCCCACATGCTAGTGTTGTATACCCTGGTAGGGTAAATCATAATATTGCCCACATGCTAGTGTTGTATACCAAAATCATAATATTGCCCACATGCTAGTGTTGTATACCCTGGTAGGGTAAATCATAATATTGCCCACATGCTAGTGTTGTATACCCTGGTAGGGTAAATCATAATATTGCCCCACATGCTAGTGTTGTATACCCTGGTAGGGTAAATCATAATATTGCCCACATGCTAGTGTTGTATACCCTGGTAGGGTAAATCATAATATTGCCCACATGCTAGTGTTGTATACCCTGGTAGGGTAAATCATAATATTGCCCACATGCTAGTGTTGTATAAAAATCATAATATTGCCCACATGCTAGTGTTGTATACCCTGGTAGGGTAAATCATAATATTGCCCACATGCTAGTGTTGTATACCCTGGTAGGGTAAATCATAATATTGCCCACATGCTAGTGTTGTTGTATACCCTGGTAGGGTAAATCATAATATTGCCCACATGCTAGTGTTGTATACCCTGGTAGGGTAAATCATAATATTGCCCACATGCTAGTGTTGTATACCATGGTAGGGTAAATCATAATATTGCCCACATGCTAGTGTTGTATACCCTGGTAGGGTAAATCATAATATTGCCCACATGCTAGTGTTGTATACCCTGGTAGGGTAAATCATAATATTGCCCACATGCTAGTGTTGTATACCATGGTAGGGTAAATCATAATATTGCCCACATGCTAGTGTTGTATACCATGGTATACCCACATGCTGGTAGGGTAAATCATAATATTGCCCACATGCTAGTGTTGTATACCCTGGTAGGGTAAATCATAATATTGCCCACATGCTAGTGTTGTATACCCTGGTAGGGTAAATCATAATATTGCCCACATGCTAGTGTTGTATACCATGGTAGGGTAAATCATAATATTGCCCACATGCTAGTGTTGTATACCATGGTAGGGTAAATCATATTGGCTAGTGTTGTATACCATAGGGTAAATCATAATATTGCCCACATGCTAGTGTTGTATACCATGGTAGGGTAAATCATAATATTGCCCACATGCTAGTGTTGTATACCCTGGTAGGGTAAATCATAATATTGCCCACATGCTAGTGTTGTATACCATGGTAGGGTAAATCATAATATTGCCCACATGCTAGTGTTGGTAGGGTAAAATACCCACATGGTAGTGTTGTAAATCATGGTAGGGTAAATCATAATATTGCCCACATGCTAGTGTTGTATACCATGGTAGGGTAAATCATAATATTGCCCACATGCTAGTGTTGTATACCCTGGTAGGGTAAATCATAATATTGCCCACATGCTAGTGTTGTATACCCTGGTAGGGTAAATCATAATATTGTCCACATGCTAGTGTTGTATACCATGGTAGGGTAAATCATAATATTGCCCACATGCTAGTGTTGTATACCCTGGTGTATACCCATGGTAGGGTAAAGGGTAAATCATAATATTGCCCACATGCTAGTGTTGTATACCCTGGTAGGGTAAATCATAATATTGCCCACATGCTAGTGTTGTATACCCTGGTAGTGTTGTATACCCATGCTGGTTGTATACCCTGGTAAATAATAATATTGTCCACATGCTAGTGTTGTATACCATGGTAAAGGGTAAATCATAATATTGCCCACATGCTAGGGTAAATCGTACATATATTGCCCACATGCTAGTGTTGTATACCATGGTAGGGTAAATCATAATATTGCCCACATGCTAGTGTTGCATACCATGGTAGGGTAAATCGTACATATATTGCCCACATGCTAGTGTTGTATACCCTGGTAGGGTAAATCATAATATTGCCCACATGCTAGTGTTGTATACCATGGTAGGGTAAATCATAATATTGCCCACATGCTTTAAGTGTTGTATACCATGGTAGGGTAAATCATAATATTGTCCACATGCTAGTGTTGTATACCATGGTAGGGTAAATCATAATATTGCCCACATGCTTTAAGTGTTGTATACCATGGTAGGGTAAATCATAATATTGCCCACATGCTAGTGTTGTATACCCTGCATTGCAGCTGTCTGTGTAATACAAATCGCTTTATATAACCATGCTAAGCCGTTGGGGGTCCTTAAAACAAGCGATCTTCGGGTCTTTCTGCACGTACCGCAAACCTATTGTTCTGTGTTAGCTTCGTTCTATTGAATAACTTGGAGTTTTTTGTTGTTTCTATTGAATTACGTACAATGTGACCGGTACCTGCAGAAGGAACCCAATCTGCCATTATTATGCAGACAGTGTTCTGAGGGTTGTTCTAAGGTTACAAACATCACCTCAGTTTGAGAACAGTATTTTAACAATAAATGCAGAGGTGATTTATGCTTTTGAAATTAAAATTCCACGCACGCAAACCGAATATAGAATGAGACACGTGACATTCATTGTAGTGTTAATCTCTTTTTAGCTGGACAATGTCAATGTACTGTGTAATAAATGAGCAGGAGTGTTTTATCAGGTTTAAAACCACGAGGTGAAGATTCATCTTCATTAGTATTCTTTATTTTAAAGAATACTAATAAGGATGATTTTATCGGGTATAAATTAAAGGTCATTCACGTGATGGATGTGGTTCCTGTAATTGGACCAAATGCTCATGAATTATGCATGAGTTTTTGAAGACATTTATAATATACATATAGCAATGAAATAACGCGTGCTCTGATTGGATAGAGTTCTATGAACTATTTCTCCATGGGCTGCACGCTCTAGTCAACTTCCCACTGGCCTCGTCTGATCATGTGTGCACTATTCGAAATCATGCGCAGGATCATAGGCTAAAATTGCTATGAACTATTTCCCCATGGGCTGCATGCTCTACAGATGCCATATTATAAATCAATTAGTCAACTCACGTCCATGCGCCCATTGCGTTATAGACGCACGAGAGATTTTACCATTTTATATATTTTTACTTTTTTACTGAAGAAGGCCGAAGGGCCGAAACGTTTAAATTAAACTTGTTGGACAATCAGAAGTTGCCTGCCTCTTCTACTGAATCCTTATGCTACTTATATACATATTGGAGTGCAGACTGTGAATCCTGGAGGATCCTTTTATTGGGAGTTCATCGTTGAACATTAGCACCTATTTATCTCTATTCTACTTATAATTATATAATATATATATATATATATATAACAATACAGCAATATGCAGAAATTCTGATCCTTTTGACTAAAATTCATAAATATTAAAGACTTACTTAAAATTATGGGATGGCTACGCTGATATTTTTTTCTAGTTGTCTGCCAGCGAGGCTTTATGAAAAAAATATCAGCGTAGCCATCCCATAATTTTAAGTAGGTTTTTGATATATTTTTAGTCAAAAGGATCAGAATTTCTGCATATTGCTGTATTCCTTACCAATTATAATATATATATTATATATATATAACAATATTCCTTACCAATTACAGCCTTTTGCAAAAATTATGTCGCGACCAAGTATATCAGTATATCACTATATCACTATATACTTGTGTGAGTCCCGCATGCCCGCACGCTACCCGTACACGCATTTCAAGATGGTTGACTGTACAAGCGTGGATTGGAGAGTCATGAATACGATACAATCTACACACAAACGTTATTTTCACATTCATTTGATAGTATAAATCTTCGGGTATATAGTGATATACTGATATACTGATATACTTGGTCGCGACAGAATTTTTGCAAAACGCTGTATATAATAAAATAATAATAATAAATAATTATTATTTATATAAAAAATATATATACATATAACAATATTCCTTACCAATTATGACTCCATATGAAGACACCACTGATGTGTACATGATACTTAACTACAAACAACAATGTAAATTTTACAATATATTCCCACAGTACTTATATATATGTACATTGTACATTCCCCCCTAAATAATGACTGCCATACTTACTAGTTTAGGCCAGGGTAACATAATAAATGGAACAACTAGTACTTATATATATGTACATTGTACATTCCCCCCTAAATAATGACTGTCATTACTTACTAGTTTAGGCCAGGGTAACATAATAAATGGAACAACTATTGTCAGAGCAATGACAATCATCCCATAGTTAAAGTCACTTTGCCATACATCCAAGTCTCCTGCAAATTATAAAATTGTGCTTAAAGTGCTACACGTATAACCCCTGTGAGTTTGTTTTAAAAATCGATTGTACATGACACTGTGGGCATAAATGGCTCGAAATTCGCTCATATGAATTTTTTGGAAAATCGCAAAATTGATGTTACTTCGTTGTTCTCGTGATAACTAGCCTAAAATCGTAAACCGTTTTGAAATTGGACGAAGACAACCAGAATTATGAATATTTTAACTTGATATTTCTTCCCGGGAAAATTTGGCGGGAAATAATTCATACAAAACCATCGGTAAAATACATCGCTTGGTAAAACTTTTTAGTTTGAAAACATTTTAGCCCCATACTTAGCGTATTGGAAGAACTATGACATGCGGACATTTGGTTGATTTTAGAATTTTGATTTTTTGAGCGTAAGTAGTTCAAATAATATTTTAAAAACAATTTAAAAAGTTAACACGTCATTATGACGTCACATATATTTTAAAATATCTCTAAGAGAGTTAATGAACATAAAAATCCGCCACTGTGTAGGATTAAAATACTTCTATAACAATAATAAATGTAAATAAAGTCATTTTACGGATTTCTCTCCCTTCAAACTTTTATTTTATTTTACCGATGACGTCATAAATAATGACGTCATCAAAACACTAAATCCCTTATAACTCAGGTTCTAATAATCGGAACATTATGAAAAGTTCACCGAAGTGCACAAGATGTTAATCTCTTTCAAAATATGCACTTTATTTTATCATTGTGTTTAAACTAAATTTTTACAGCAATTGTAACTTTTTATTATGACGTCATCATTGCATCAGATTTTACCATCGAATAGTTTGAAATACCACACTACCTTTAATAAAGAAACTCTGAAATTTTTATTTCATTTCATGGAAGACTTTTGAAAATATTAATGATTTTGGAAAAAGAGGACGTTTTCAGTGAGCGATTTTAGGGTCATTTATGCCCACCGTGTGATGTGAATAGTTGCAGGGTTAAGTATTTTGTGATTTGAGCATCGCGTTTGCGAGTTATAGAGGTTTGAAATCGGGATATGCTAATATGGTGATGTAACATAAGGAATGATACCATAGCTTAATTAGTTGTGTTCTTTTCTGAAATAGGATAAAAAGTTTATCAAATTATAGTCACAGAAACAATATATCAATACAGGTTTTACCCGTAATGTTTCTAATCAAGTCACTCTTGTGTATGATAGGCAACATATAGCCTGCATAGGCTGGCCCTAAGGGAAGGGGGAATGGGGCCGGCGGAGGAAAGAAGAGGGGAGAATGGGGAGGAAAAGGAAGGGCCTGCAATCGACCCCCTTGTTTTTGCAAACCACCCACTAATTAATTATTCATGACTCTGCTGAATTTAAAATCACACTTGTCAGAATCATCCAAACATAATTATGGGTCACTGACGGGGTCAGTTTCATTTTAGATAACTCAAATAAAAAGTTACGCTGAAATTCATCAGTGATAGCGAAGAAATCTACATCAAAACATTCGGAAGATAAATCTGGAAAAATAAAATTTTCGACGCTGACTGGAAAGAGCCCTTCGTAAAGGAACAAAATAACTATTTTGGCAAAATAACTTTTTTCAGATAATGTATTCTAGGAATCGTTTGTCCAGCGCGCTCTCAGCAATGGCATACATGATGTCCTTTCCAGAAAGGCTGCCAAGGTCTTCAAGAGTGCAATCACAACCAACAAGGCCAAATGATTCAATTTCAAGAATCTGATATTGAATGATGCTCACTAAAGGAGTAATAACCAAAACAGTTGGACGGTTTTCATCTTCAACAGTTCCTTCGCGAGCGAGCATTACGAGAAGCTGGAAAATAAGGCTTTTACCGAGTTTCTTTGATTATTAGTAAATTCAAGACCACCACTGTGTTTGAGTTGGCGCGATGTGTGGAGCTTGTTTCTATCAAGCTTGACAGATGCAATCGATGATTGACATCTCGTAGCTCTCGACCAATGATCAATTTACGCTCATATTCTGAATGTAAATGTCGCAAAACTTAAAACATTCTTATTAACGAAAGCTTTTCATTCATGATAATAACAATAGATTTAACATATCATTAGGAATAATTATGTACAATACTAGCTAGAAATATCCATTATAATTATTAATATCCATTATTATTAATATTATATAATTTATATAAATTATTATTTTATTTCAGTAATTATAATTACTTGTAAAGCGCTAATGGATTCTATGGAATTAGCCACTAATTATTATTATTATTATTATTAAAAAAAACTAGGGGTCGATCCTCCCCATTCTCCCCTCTTCTTTCCTCCGACTCCGGCGGCCCCATTTCCCCTCCCCTTAGGGCCAGACTACGCAGGCTAACATATCAATACAAGTCTTACCAATAGGCTAACATATCAATACAGGTCTTATACCAATAGGCTAACATATCAATACAGGTCTTACCAATAGGCTAACATATCAATACAAGTCTTACCAATAGGCTAACATATCAATACAAGTCTTACCAATAGGCTAACATATCAATACAGGTCTTACCAATAGGCTAACATATCAATACAAGTCTTACAAATAGGCTAACATATCAATACAGGTCTTATACCAATAGGCTAACATATCAATACAGGTCTTACCAATAGGCTAACATATCAATACAGGTCTTACCAATAGGCTAACATATCAATACAGGTCTTACCAATAGGAGCTACATATCAATACAGGTCTTACCAATAGGCTAACATATCAATACAAGTCTTACCAATAGGCTAACATATCAATACAGGTCTTACCAATGGGCTAACATATCAATACAGGTCTTACCAATGGGCTAACATTATCAATACAGGTCTTACCAATGGGCTAACATTATCAATACAGGTCTTACCAATAGGCTAACATATCAATACAGGTCTTACCAATAGGCTAACATATCAATACAGGTCTTACCAATAGGCTAACATATCAATACAGGTCTTACCAATAGGCTAACATATCAATACAAGTCTTACCAATGGGCTAACATTATCAATACAGGTCTTACCAATAGGCTAACATATCAATACAGGTCTTACCAATAGGAGCTACATATCAATACAGGTCTTACCAATGGGCTAACATTATCAATACAGGTCTTACCTAGGCTAACATATCAATACAGGTCTTACCAATGGGCTAACATTATCAATACAGGTCTTACCAATAGGCTAACATATCAACTTACCAATAGGCTAACATATCAATACAGGTCTTACCAATAGGAGCTACATATCAATACAGGTCTTACCAATGGGCTAACATTATCAATACAGGTCTTACCTAGGCTAACATATCAATACAGGTCTTACCAATGGGCTAACATTATCAATACAGGTCTTACCTAGGCTAACATATCAATACAGGTCTTACCAATGGGCTAACATTATCAATACAGGTCTTACCAATGGGCTAACATATCAATACAGGTCTTACCAATGGGCGAAAACATCAAACATCCTGCAGCAAGAAATCCAAGAAATAATGAATTCATGAGCAAACACAGGCGAATATATTCTGTGAACCACCATAACAAGAATACCAGACCACCACCAATCATCCCAATACCAGCACTAGACAGCATTAAACCTGAAAAAAAACATTTTATAAACCTATTAATAGATATATTGATTTTGTTATATCCTTTACATATTAGTTGATACATGTAATGTATTTAACTGTTAATTTGATTCTCCCCTCCCCTTTCAATGTTGTTAAAATATTGCATGACAACAAATGTTGAGCTTGTGCTAAACACTGTACTGGGGGGAGGGGAGAGGGGGTTCTTAGGACTAATTATTAATTAAAAGCTCCCATATATAGTAAGCGACCGCAACCACTTTTGGCAATTGCCAACTAATAAGCCCTTTCACGGTTTTTCGCCGCCATTTTGAATTGGGGCAAACTCGGCAAAATTAATAGAAAACTGGATCACTTTGACTTGCCGTAACTCCGCTCGATTTCGTTTGATTTTCAAAAACTTACCATTTTAGAAAATAAGTTTTCTTTGTTATTTATGTCCTATAATATGATGGGTATTGGAAGGCTACAAATCGAGAAAAAAAGATTTTGGTTTTCAAAATAAAACGTTCGGCACGTGAATATGCAAATTAGCTCGAAATATTAAGATACATTGACGTGAAAAGAAGATTGACTCGTAAAAGGAAGTTAAAACAGCTACATTGGTCTTATTTTCAGTCCGACAACTGACATGCATGCCTGCTGATTATCGAAGTTTAAATTTTGAAAATCCAACAAACTCGAGCGGAGTTACGGCAAGTCAAAGTGATCCAGATTTCTATAAATTTTGCCAAGTTTGCCCCAATTCAAAATGGCGGCGAAAAACCGTGAAAGGGCTTATTGTGGTTCCTTTGTTTTTAAGCTCTCGTAAGCGACCATTCAGAGTCTGATTCGTATTAGTCAGCACTCAATAACTTCTTCAATAAGTCTTACACACAAAACATTGTTGTGTGAAACATTGTTTACATATGCGCACTATATAATACAATACTGTAGTAATGGACAGGTATCATGCTTATGTATTATGATACATCACAAGAGCTAAAAGCACTTGTAAGCGACCAGCCTCTATAATTTCAGAGCGTAGTCGCCTATGAGAGCCCTTAATTATGTGTGGTGTTACTAACCTGTGTGTGATAGGCTGGTTAATTATGTGTGGTGTTACTAACCTGTGTGTGATAGGCTGGTTAATTATGTGTGGTGTTACTAACCTGTGTGTGATAGGCTGGTTAATTATGTGTGGTGTTACTAACCTGTGTGTGATAGGCTGGTTAATTATGTGTGGTGTTACTAACCTGTGTGTGATAGGCTGGTTAATTATGTGTGGTGTTACTAACCTGTGTGTGATAGGCTGGTTAATTATGTGTGGTGTTACTAACCTGTGTGTGATAGGCTGGTTAATTATGTGTGGTGTTACTAACCTGTGTGTGATAGGCTGGTTAATTATGTGTGGTGTTACTAACCTGTGTGTGATAGGCTGGTTAATTATGTGTGGTGTTACTAACCTGTGTGTGATAGGCTGGTTAATTATATGTGGTGTTACTAACCTGTGTGTGATAGGCTGGTTGATTCTGATAGTATGATGTAGAATATAAAACCACAGTTTGACAGACCACCTAGAAATAAAGCTTAAATACAAGTGAAACTTAGTGAGGCTTTCATGAACATAACACAATAGCTTGATTGTGTACAAGCATTACATTATTATTGCATGGACTTGTTGAATTCATAGATTACATTGACTTATCGAATTCATGAATAATTAATGAGGGAAATACAATAGAAATCATAAGCGTAGCAGACATCTGTAAATCGGCAAGAGACTCGTCCTCATTTGCATTCAACTTTAACTTGGATTTTCTTGGCCAAACTGTTTCCTATCATCCAAATTATAGTAAAACATCCACTTATACATCGTTGGATTCGATAAGTAATATACAATATTCGCGTCCTATCTGTATGGGATTTACAAACTCTCGCCTACGGCTCGAGTTTGTAAATCCCATACAGATCGGCCGCTCATATTGTATATAGTACATACCGGTAATTAATTATACATCTAGTACATGCAATGTAGTTTAAAACTTTCATACCAAGCTTAAAATAGTGATGTCCCAAGAAACACATGGCAAGGGCAATAACAGCTCCAATCACAGCAAAAACTTTATTGACTGTAGAAACTGTTAAAAACAAAATCAAAGTTTTTATTGGTGATGACGACAATAGTCCAGTCAAACATTTGAAAAAAATTCAACTTTTAAAAGCATTTCTAGCAAAGACCAGATCAAACGATAATGCAATTAAGTCAATACAACTTTGAACTTGAATCTTGTTTGAACTTTAACTGTGACTTTGAACAATTTCAATTGCAAATTGTGTTAATGGAATAAATGTATGCAATCAACTGAAAGTTGCCTCCACAAATGCAAGTAAACTTTGTTCAATTGTATTATTGTTTAAAAAGGGACTTCAACCAGTGACCTGGATTTCTTATCTTACAGATACCAACAGAATGACAGTTTCCAACAACTGATGTAAAACTACAATGTACATACCAACAGAATGACAGTTTGCAACAACTGATGTAAAACTACAATGTACATACTGGTCAACAGAATGACAGTTTGCAACAACTGATGTAAAACTACATTGTACATACCAACAGAATGACAGTTTCCAACAACTGATGTAAAACTACAATGTACATACTGGTCAACAGAATGACAGTTTGCAACAACTGATGTAAAACTACAATGTACATACCAACAGAATGACAGTTTGCAACAACTGATGTAAAACTACATTGTACATACCAACAGAATGACAGTTTCCAACAACTGATGTAAAACTACAATGTACATACCAACAGAATGACAGTTTGCAACAACTGATGTATGACAGTTTGCAACAACTGATGTAAAACTACAATGTACATACTGGTCAACAGAATGACAGTTTGCAACAACTGATGTAAAACTACAATGTACATACCAACAGAATGACAGTTTGCAACAACTGATGTAAAACTACAATGTACATACTGGTCAACAGAATGACAGTTTGCAACAACTGATGTAAAACTACAATGTACATACCAACAGAATGACAGTTTGCAACAACTGATGTAAAACTACAATGTACATACCAACAGAATGACAGTTTGCAACAACTGATGTAAAACTACAATGTACATACTGGTCAACAGAATGACAGTTTGCAACAACTGATGTAAAACTACAATGTACATACTGGTCAACAGAATGACAGTTTGCAACAACTGATGTAAAACTACAATGTACATACTGGTCAACAGAATGACAGTTTGCAACAACTGATGTAAAACTACAATGTGCATACCAACAGAATGACAGTTTGCAACAACTGATGTAAAACTACATTGTACATACCAACAGAATGACAGTTTGCAACAACTGATGTAAAACTACATTGTACATACCAACAGAATGACAGTTTGCAACAACTGATGTAAAACTACATTGTACATACTGGTCAACAGAATGACAGTTTGCAACAACTGATGTAAAACTACAATGTACATACTGGTCAACAGAATGACAGTTTGCAACAACTGATGTAAAACTACATTGTACATACCAACAGAATGACAGTTTGCAACAACTGATGTAAAACTACATTGTACATACCAACAGAATGACAGTTTGCAACAACTGATGTAAAACTACAATGTACATACCAACAGAATGACAGTTTGCAACAACTGATGTAAAACTACATTGTACATACCAACAGAATGACAGTTTGCAACAACTGATGTAAAACTACAATGTGCATACCAACAGAATGACAGTTTGGGCAACAACTGATGTAAAACTACATTGTACATACTGGTCAACAGAATGACAGTTTGCAACAACTGATGTAAAACTACAATGTGCATACCAACAGAATGACAGTTTGCAACAACTGATGTAAAACTACAATGTACATACCAACAGAATGACAGTTTGCAACAACTGATGTAAAACTACAATGTACATACCAACAGAATGACAGTTTCCAACAACTGATGTAAAACTACAATGTACATACCAACAGAATGACAGTTTGCAACAACTGATGTAAAACTACAATGTACATACCAACAGAATGACAGTTTGCAACAACTGATGTAAAACTACAATGTACATACTGTGGTGTTTAGCGAGGGGATTGAACGGATGCAATACTCAAGGATTCACATACATGATTAACCCTTTTATTCAACATGGCCGCTGCTCTATCCAGCATGCATCGGGGTCTATATAATACCGGCATGCATCGGTACACTACATAGCTCCCCCTTGCTTATTTCTAAAGTTAACCTAATATAACGTATCATCTAACAGTATCCAGAGTCCATATAATAGTCCTTTTTTTTCCTATACTAAGAGTATAATGTAGTACGAAACTAGTAAAGACTATGATCTCCCTTACTTGCTATTCAAGGTCATATCTATTACTTGTGAACAAACATAATCTTTCATCCAAGCTGGCGGCTTGCAAGCGCGCGCAGGTCGCAGATCAGTTGGAACGCTCAAACTAGGTTCTTGGCCTTGAGAGGTCTGCTGTACCGGTGTGTCTGAGCTAGAAGGTTGGTCTTGTGGGACTTGCTGGTTTGGTGGCATGTCGGCAGCTCCTCTGCCCGGTACTTCTTCTTCTTCAGCTTCTGGTCTGATGAACCTCTTCGTGAATGCGATGTTCCTCATCTTAGTCTTGCCTTCAGTGTTTTCAATGACTACAGCGTTACCCTTCCTTTCGAGGACAGTGTAAGGTTCCGGCTCGAAGTTGGGCGACAACTTATTTTCTCTATCTTGCTTTAGGAGCACCTCCTCGCCTTCCTGAATGTCACAGGGCTTGGCTGACCTCTTCATGTCTGCGTATTCTTTCTGGCGCAGTTTGGCCTTGGCATCCCTTTCTCGCAAGAGTTGTTGACATTCTGATTCTGTCGTGCGTTCACTCGTTAATCTGATCTTGGGCAGTTTATCTCGCACTTTCCTTCCCATTAGTAGCTCGGCAGGTGAGATGCCAGTTACTGTATGTGGTGTTGTTCTGAACTGGAATAAGAAGTCCTTCACGGCCTCTCTCCAGTCGCTTGATTCTAGTTTGGCAATTCTGATCGATTTCAGAATTGTTTCGTTGAAGCGTTCTACCTCCCCGTTGCTTTGAGGCCATAAGGGAGTACCTTTCTTGTGCTCAATGCTTAGGTAGTCTAAGAACCCTTCAAATTCCTTAGAGGCAAAAGGAGGCCCGTTATCAGTGCGTATAGTCTCTGGCAGCCCATGTGTCCTAAATATGGTCTGCATGCACTTTATTACAGCCTTTGCATCAGTCTTCTTCTTCAGCAAAATTGCCTCTGGCCAACGCGTGTACTGGTCTACAACAACTAGAAGGTGCTCACCTCCTGTTACTTCCAGCAAGTCAGCTGTCAAATCCGACCATGGTCCTTTAGGTAGCTTTGTGGACCTCACAGGCTCTGGTTTGGCTCTCGGACCTACGAGCTGGCAGGGATGACATGCACGTATGACTTGCTCAACCTGTTTCTGCATCTGAGGCCACCAGACTTTTTCGCGAAGCCTGGATTTGGTCCTTACCATCCCCTGATGTCCCTCATGGGCCAACATTATGGTGCGCTTCCAAAAACTCTGTGGCATTACTATGCGGTTGCCTCTCATCACTAATTGTCCAAGGACCCATAACTCATCTTTCAAGGCCTTGTACATGGTACCTTGTAGCTGTATCCAGTCTTGGGTGCTCAGTGCCTTGCGCACTAGCTGCAGGGTGGCATCCTCTTCAGAAGCTTTTTCTACCTCTTTTTGGGCTAAGTGCTGCCGGTACAGCTTCGCTAGCTATGCTACGTGCGCATTCTTCAGTAAGTTTAGTGTCGTCTTCTTGCGTTTGGCCAACTGGAAGTCGGCTCAGGACATCTGCACTGTTCTCTTTTCCCGGAATGTGTGTGATTGTGTATCGAAACTGTTGCAAGTATAGTAGCCACCTCTCTATTCGAATAGAAGGAGGCTTTGACTGTGGTGAAAGCACTACAAGGAGCGGCTTGTGGTCAGTGCGTATCTCGAATTCAATACCATACAGGAAGAGGTAAAACTTCTGACAAGCCCATCGGACAGCCAACGCCTCCCTTTCAAACTGGGAGTACCTCTTCTCCACGTTGCTTAGCTTGCGACTGGCATAGTACACTGGACGGTACAGTCCATCCTCCTGCTTCTGTTCTAATATGGCACCTAGGCCAACAGGTGATGCATCAGTAATCAGACGTGTTGCTGTACCTTGTTTATGGTAGGCCATTACAGGAGCCTTTGTGAGAAGTTCCTTCACCTTCTTGAGAGCTTCTTCCTCTTGCTGCCCCCACTTCCAGTGACTGGCTTTGCGCGTCAGGTCCCATAGTGGTCCTGAAACTGTGGCGAAGCTTGGTATGAACTTAGAACAAAACTGTACCGAGCCTAAGAAGCTCCTCATCTCAGCTTGGTTTTGTGGTCTTGGTGCTTCTACTATTGCTTTGACGCGTTCACTGGACACTTTCAGTCCATCTCCGGACAACACGTCTCCCATGTAGATCATACTAGGTACACCAATCTTACACTTCTGATAGTTCAGGGTGAGTCCGTTTTCTTCTAGCTTATGCATCACCCGATCAAGGTTCTCGTCATGCTCTTTGTCGTTCACGCCCACGACGCGCAGATCATCGTGCATGTTGTGCGCACCGGGGCAATCCTTAATTATCTGCCAAATTATTTGCTGGAATTTTTCAGTTGCCATATTTACGCCAAATAACAAACGCTTGTATCTGTAGAGAGACCATTGGGTCCAGCAAAAGTTGTGATATCTCTGGAATCTGGGTGTAATTCGATTTGGTGAAACGCCATGTTCAAGTCTAGTTTTGAGAACACCTTGGCCCCTGAAACCTCCTGCAGAGTTTCTTCTACGGTAGGGACTGGATGCTTTTCCCTGACTATGGCGCGGTTGGCTTGCCTCATGTCTAAGCAAATTCGCACATCCCCATCAGATTTCTCTACCACCACTAAGGGGTTGACCCAGCTGGTTGGCCCATCTACTTTTTCTATCACGTCTAGTTTCTCAAGCTGTTCCAGCTTCTCTTCGACCTTGCGCCGCCTACTGAAAGGGATTCTGTGCAGTGGCTGTGCTACGGGGTGTATTGACTCATCAATATGCAACTTTAGTTGATATCCCCTTAATTTACCTAAACCCTCAAATAGCTTGGGGTATTTACCCTTAAGCGCAGCTTTCTTATCAGGAGCACCGGGCCCATTTGACACAGTATTACAGGCATTGACATTAATCCCAATACTCAATACGCCTAGTGACTCTGATGTCTGGCGGCTTAAAAGCGTAGCGGCTTTAGCTGGCATAATATAAAACTCAGCGCGCATTGATTGCTTCGTTTGTGGCACGCACACATCCAGGCTGCATTTTCCCAGCAACTGGAGCGGTTCAGTGGCTGCATAGGTATACACTTTCTTGTCAGGTCTACACAGACTAACTTTCCCCCCAGTTATATGACTAAATACTTCATTAGACATCAAATTACAACTTGCACCTGAATCAATCACTACATCTATCAACTTATCTTCTACCATAAGCTCTAGATTATTATTAATTCCACTTGAACCAGTGGTAAAGACATAGTAATACTCGTCTTCATCTGTCGGTGTCGTAGGTTGCGTGTGTTCATCTTCTTGAATGCTGCGAACAGCTCCACGTCCTCTGGAGTTGCCTCTGTATCCTCTTCCTCGACTCCTTCCACGACCACGTCCACGTCCACTGCTTCCAGTTGGGTTCTCTCTCTGTGGTTGTGACTTACAGCAAACTTCCAGATGACCAACAGCTCCACACTGACTGCACTTGTGGTCACGTGCTACACGGCAATCTGCACCCCTATGCCCAGCTATGTTACATTTCCAGCATTTTCCTCTGAAGCTTGCTGGCTTATTTCTATACCTCTGGCTATGTTCACATTGTTCACTTGGTTATCAGGCACAAGGATCAGAGACTCTTTATCGTGGTATTGGCTGACGATTTCAAGCAGTTTAGCAAGTGTCAAAGTATCCGCACGATACAGTTTAGACTTGAGGTTCTTATCTTTGACGAACAGCAACGTCTGATCTCTAACTTGATTGTCTTTTTCCTCTCCATATTCGCACGTCTCGGCTAGGGTTTGCAGCCTCGTAATAAAATTGTTGATTATCTCTCCTGGCTTCGGTTTTTCTGCTAGAAATGTCTGTCGAGCCAGGGGAACGTTCTTTTTTGGCTTGAAATGAGTAGAGAGAGATTTCATGGCCTTGTCAAATTCTTTTGCATTCCCGCTTTCTGACGTAGGGAAAGTCTTGAAGATATCTCTAACTCCAGTCCCAGCTAGGTGAAGAAGCAATGCCCTCTTCTGTGTAGGGTCAGTGACTCCAGAAGCCGCTACATATAGCTCAAATTCTTCTTTCCACTTCTTCCACCGTTGGGCGAGCGTGGCTGGCTCTCCAACCGTATCAAACTCTTTGAGACCAGTCAGACCACTTAAACTGACGGCCATCTTCCCTCAAATTCCTTTCTGCAGACTCTTTACGTGTTTTTCTTTTTTGTTTTTTTTATCCTCGTCGCCAGATGTGGTGTTTAGCGAGGGGATTGAACGGATGCAATACTCAAGGATTCACATACATGATTAACCCTTTTATTCAACATGGCCGCTGCTCTATCCAGCATGCATCGGGGTCTATATAATACCGGCATGCATCGGTACACTACACATACCAACAGAATGACAGTTTGCAACAACTGATGTAAAACTACAATGTACATACCAACAGAATGACAGTTTGCAACAACTGATGTAAAACTACAATGTACATACCAACAGAATGACAGTTTGCAACAACTGATGTAAAACTACAATGTACATACTGGTCAACAGAATGACAGTTTGCAACAACTGATGTAAAACTACAATGTACATACCAACAGAATGACAGTTTGCAACAACTGATGTAAAACTACAATGTACATACCAACAGAATGACAGTTTGCAACAACTGATGTAAAACTACATTGTACATACCAACAGAATGACAGTTTGCAACAACTGATGTAAAACTACAATGTACATACCAACAGAATGACAGTTTGCAACAACTGATGTAAAAAACTACAATGTACATACCAACAGAATGACAGTTTGCAACAACTGATGTAAAACTACAATGTACATACCAACAGAATGACAGTTTGCAACAACTGATGTAAAACTACAATGTACATACTGGTCAACAGAATGACAGTTTGCAACAACTGATGTAAAACTACAATGTGCATACCAACAGAATGACAGTTTGCAACAACTGATGTAAAACTACAATGTGCATACCAACAGAATGACAGTTTGCAACAACTGATGTAAAACTACATTGTACATACCAACAGAATGACAGTTTGCAACAACTGATGTAAAACTACAATGTGCATACCAACAGAATGACAGTTTGCAACAACTGATGTAAAACTACAATGTACATACCAACAGAATGACAGTTTGCAACAACTGATGTAAAACTACAACCATAGGTGTGAGCTGGAGAATATGCTGCCTCAGTCTTCAAAACAGGATCATGAACTATGATGTTATAAATGATTCCTTGGCCTGCCACTGTGTCAAAGACTACTTTGGGAATACCAGGGGCCTTGAGAGTAGAAACCTAAGAAAAAAAAGGGTTAATACAAGGATAATTTACATTAGACTAATAGAGTGGCATATGATACCTTAGTTCCAAAGGATTTGATTGTCGCAGGAGATGACATCATCTCTAGACCTTTGAAAAGCTCATCTTCATTCAAGTTCCCTTCTTCTAAAAATGCTTGATAAAGACTATACTCTAGTCTGTAGTGCTCTGGTGGTTTGGGAGGGTGAATATTGCTATCACAAGAAATTTCTATGGCATTTCTGTTGGAAAACCAAATGTTAATTTTTCTGCACACTTGTGTGTAAACAGGGGCGGATCCAAGGAGGGGGGGCATGGGGGGCCGGTTCCCCCCCCCCCCCCCCCTTTGAGTTGGGCCGGTCCCCCCCCCCCCCCCCCCCCCCTTGAGTTGGGCCCGATACATATTCGCATATTCGCCCACGTCTCCCCACCATTTGATGCCCAGAATGGATGGAAATTGTATTTTCGACCTTCTAGATTTCAAAATTTTCTGGGGGGCATGCCCCCACACCCCCCTAGAAGAAGGGGCCTTATGGCCCCTTAGTGGTGCACCCCCCTTTCAAAATCTCTAGATCCGCCCCTGGTATACTATCAGTATATACATGTACATGTATATATTAGCACTTACCTCTTAAAGTAAACATTTGCATGAGAAAACGTTATTGTAGTTGTCATGGTAGCAGAGTCATAGGCTATATATAGATTTGGATCCAATTCCATATTGCATGTCAGGCAGCATCCACCAGGAAATGGTGCTGTGACAAATATCATCATCAATAATAGTAACAATTATAATATAAAGATATTGTTCACGTTCACGTTTTAACGAGCTTTGTAGCTCCTAGGTGATTACGTGGTGAAATAAATTATTATTATTAATTATTATTATTGTAATACTAATAATAAATAGATAATATTAATAAAATTAATATAATAAAAAATATCATAATAATAACAAATATCATAATAAATATTATAATAATAACAATAATTACTCGGGCCCTTCCGAAGGAAGCCCGAGTTAGAAAATACACTTTCTTTTTTTTTCTTTTTTTTTTTTTCCTGGTCATAGAATGAAGAAAATGCGAAGAATTTAGAAAGAATGCGATGTATTTGATCGTATCGAGTTTCAAGATTTCTCATCATAGATCTTGAAGCTATTAAGGTCAGGATTGTAGTTGATCGTTCCACGATGAAGCTAAGGCGCGTTTGCTTTTGTTATAAATGAAACGACATCTTTCAGAGTGGGCCCACACGAATCGGCGTATGCTTTTGTCTGTGAAATGAGCGTGTTTAAAGCCCGTGTTTTATCGGCTGTTGTACGACGTCGTTCCACGAACATCAAAAAATGAATTGAAAAGCAAATGAAATGAACTCAAAAAGTATCAAGACCTTGCTATGTTGTCATGTTTGTTGCTAATTGATCCAGTCGAGACTGAAAAGTAAATGAAATGAACTCAAAAACTATCATGACCTCGCTATGCCATGTTTGTTGCTAATTGTAATAGTATACGTGTACAGTCCAGTCGTATGTCCTTGAGTGTTTATAATTAAACTCGCGACCAGCGATGTAACTACATCTATTGACAGAAAGCTATATGTACAGAAGTCATGCAAACAATCGAGCCAGTCGACTCACGATGGATGTTTATTTTATTCCACGTTTGAAAAATTCAGTACGATTACAGTTGTGTGATCCTTGTTAGAACAGAATTTCCACGCTCAAAACAGGTCAGTGAACGGCATGCAAAAATACAATCGAAATCAAAACGTCCTTAGATTTTAGGGATCTATTACAGAAGAAGACGCTCAGTGACGAGGGAGACTACAGTATTTCAGTCGGTGACTCATAGATAAAGATCTCCGACTCTTCAAGAGTACGCTGTCGTATGTATTTAAACGTATTTGAGGTCACTTGAGGTCACATCTTAAATCTAACAGAAGCAGCTTTTGATTTTTAATCGATAATTCCTTTCTGATTTCGAGATAAATCGAACAAGATCTTTCAATGTATAGGCAGAGACAGCAGATTGGTCGAGCTTTGTCACATCGTACCGTAGTCTGAATCAACTGGATGTTTAAAAGATACGAAGTTCAACTTTCCTCTGCGATAACGAAGAAACCAAAGACATTATCAGAACCGTCTGACCATGAATATGAACCTCAACTGGACGTTCCAAGTACATGCTACGGAAGTACGATTCGGAGATTTTTATCTACGCTCACCGACACATTTATATATACATAGTCTCCCTCGTCACGCAACTGTCAGTCATTGTCATGTCCCTCCTCACGCAAGTGACATTATCCTTGTCATAAGCCCGAGTGTACGCTCATTGAGCGTCTTGTTATCAATAGAATAATAGTACTTCATAATAATAAAAATAATAAAGTGGCGAACAAATTGTGTATTTATTACATGTACTTATTATAGAAAATGGAAACTAATGAGGAATAGACAGAACAAATGTTTGGAAAAAATCAGATACCTCAAGTGGGATTCGAACCCACGACACCCCAATTTCATAACAGGTGCTCTACCCACTGAACTACACCGAGGCAACTACAATGGCGTGGAGTTCAAATTAGCTCAAAGACGCTGATATTAACCGAACATTTGCTCCCAGGCTTCACTGGGAATTGCTTATGTAATGACTTATAATAATGACTGTATATACACACTAACTAATATGACAACTACTCTATTCTTAATACCTGCGCGGCCTTTGTAAATAATAATAAATATGCATGTACTAACCTCCATTACTGTATGGGGTTGATATTACATCTGCATGATACTCCTTAGATGAGTTAGACTGAATGTAAAAACTGATAAATTGACCTTTTGTCATGTAGGGCAGCTTGATGAGGATTGACGCATCAGGACCTATGTTTGTGGTGGGATATTTAAACTGTGGATCTGAAGAAACTTTTGTGTTTTGGTATTTGGAATGAGCCTGAAAGATTACAAACGACCATGTATCCTCAGTTCTTCTCAGCATCAAATCCAACTGTAAATGTGATTGAAGGGTGAATATCTTTCCACCACTTGAAGATAGTTCATATTTTTCATCTGTGAATGATAATCAAACACTGATTAATAGTGACAAGTATTGATAAACAGCAGTGACAACATGTATTGTAAAATACAGAAAGTTAAAACAAAAATGCATTGGAAATGTGTTGTATGCTACACAAACATTGGATGTATAGTTGTTTTATTTATACTTGTGCAGTACACACTTGATATGATTGTCAAATATTTAAGACATGTACAACAAAGTTAGATCGAGTGCTCATACCTTGCAACATACAAGAAATATCCTTTATGCTCGCAAAAATTACAAGAAAAACAACTAAAACAATCTCTTTTCTGCAACTACACATATTCAGCTGTGCGCCAAACGTTATCGATTCTTTATAGTTAAACGTCGATAATTTCACAATGTATTCATTCCATCCGCCATGTTGATGTCGTCTTCGAATTTCACTTCCGGTGGTGCATTGTGGGACGAATTGGTATGAAAACGAGGTTAGATTTTGGTGTATTCTGATTGGTTGATTTCAAACACGAGGGATTTAAACATGTTACCAGTTGATGAAGGCAGTTGGTTTGATGAGTCGTTCCAACGTATGAAAAGTACGCTTGACTCAACCGATTTCAAACTTTCTTTCCGTTTAATAAAGGAAATGGATTCAACAAGAGGTAAGAAGTTATTTTGTGAAGTTGGGATATGTAGAGCTTTATTTTCAATCGGGAATCTTTTCCAATGTAATCAAACGACAACGTGCTGCATTTGTTAGTTTTCAAAGTTCCATGTTTCATCACATTTATAGCGAAATGTGTTTTCATGAGAGTCATTACATGATTAGAAGCATTCATAACATAATGTATACACAATTATGGTCTTACAGCTGAAATAAAGTGTGGTAAATCGCTGGACGACAGCCTCACAAACATCCAGTGGCTGTGTGGACTCGAGTCATCTGGACTACTGCTGCAATCACGCGAAAACTCCGTTCAAGAATCGAGGGTAGATGTTATGTGTCCCAACTCGCCTAATCCTTATCCCAAACCACCGTATTCCTACGCTACAATGATACTTCTGGCTATCAACAGCACTGAAGATAAAAAAATGACTCTGCAGGACATCTACAAGTGGATAGAAAATAATTATCCTTACTACAAAAAGTGCAAAAAAGCCTGGAAAGTAAGTACGTGTAGAATGAGTATTGCATAGGTAGGCATTCTAGCTTATAGTATTGCATACATGTACATGTAGGTAGGCATTCTAGCTTATAGTATTGCATAGGTAGGCATTCTAGCTTATAGTGTTGCATAGGTAGGCATTCTAACTTATAGTATTGCATATAGGTAAGGCATGCTGTATAGTCAGCTGTGTTGTTTAAAAGTTTAACTGTTATAATATAGCAATGATATATAACGCTTGCTCTGATTGGTTAGAGTTCTATGAACTATATCCCCATGGGCTGCATGCTCTCATGATCAACTTCGCCTGATTGTGCGCGCACTGTTCGAAATAACGTGTGTGCTCATTGGCTAAAATTGCTATGAACTATTTCCCCATGGGCTGCATGCTCTATAGATGCCATATTATAAATCAATTAGTCAACTTGCGCCCATAGTGTTATAGACGCAGTCAAGAATTTAAATATAAAGAACTTTTAACAAGCTACATTGTAGAGTTAAGCTTTAACAAGCTAGAATTTTAAAAGCTTGTTAAGAGTTCTTTATATTTTCTCTTGTGAGTCTATAACGCAATGGGCACATGGACGCTCGTTGACTAATTGATAAATATATAACCTTTACATGTATACAAATATATAATGAGATGCATGATATGTAATTAATGAGTAGTGTCATCTGCAAAATGTAAAACATACAGAAATACAACTGTTTATTTATATAATGCTGAGATTTATTTCTTAGCCTGACATGATATGATTTTATGTTTTGCATCTCAATATATATATTTGTATAATAATATTAATGTAAGAGTATATGCTGCATCCTTTCTGGAATCAAGGATATATGTATTGAAGAAATACAAAAATGAAGCAGTGTGCTCTATCGAGTTATAGAAGCACGCAGGAATTGGAAGAAGATGAGAGAAGTGCTACATTATGTAGGATACGCCTCGTACTTCTCACACTTCTCAAGTCTTCTTTCAATTCCCAAGTGCTTCTACATGTATGTATAACTCCATTCTCGTCCCCAGACCCTTCTCAGCTTTCTAACGAAAAATCGTAGGCTCTGGTAAGAGACGTCTCAAGCCTCAATTTGATTGGTCGAAATAATTCATGCATAATTAGCGACAAATATGCACAACTACAATAATCTGCAAAGAGAATACGAATTTTGGCACTTTTAAGTCATCATTCATCCTTAACACAGCACATGAGATTCTTGTTTTTGCCAAGTTGGATATCTGCTCCTCCATTGTCGAAGTGTTAAGTGGCGAAATTACTATGATCATTTCCAAGACCACTCAAAAACGAACCGTTAAGCTTTGATGGATCAAAGATTTGCCGTATCCTGTGGAAAGAATACTAAATCAATCTTTGTTTATGTTCGTCAAACTCGTTGTAGAGTTTCAGTGATGTGAAAGGTAAAACACGAACCTAATTATTATTCAAAACTGAAGCACTTTTTGCCGTCGGTGTCTGATCACTGATCAGTCTGTTCTTGTTCGTTGAGTGAATAAATGCTTTATTTGCAATTGGAATGGTTGTAGAGGAGATATCCAGTGCAAGCGTCGGAAGATCTAGCTAAATATATTTTTGCTTTTATATTTACCGTGATTAAAATTATATTTTGAACTGATTTCACTGTAATTAGCCATTAACAAAACGAGCAGGGGACTGGGAACGAGTTTATTAGAATTAATGCAATTACGAAATTAAGTTTATGACATGAAAAAGCATGTTGAAATTAGCATCTGTGCAAAGTTTGATGTGATTTGAGCGAATTCTGTCGGAATTATAAGCTTTTGAAATTGTGTTGTCCCTCCAAAATTTTACAGTGAATGTATGGTTTGGATGGACAGCATCAAAAATTTACAGAGTTTGTATGGGAAAATAGACATATTTGATGCCCTCTAGCATCGTTAATATTAAGCCGAAGTTCACCAAACTTTCCAGACTAGCTCAGTTTGGTCTGCTCTCTCAGAAAATGATGCCCATTTTTGCTAGTTTCTTATTTAATTAGTTTTACGGACTCGGTCCCAGTCTCCTGCTCGTTTTGTTAATGGCTAATTCAGTTACAATGTTAATACACGCACGGAGTTGCGGGCTGTAGAATGAACTCGAAATTCTTCATACTATGTATGCCGCTGATATCTGTTTTTCTTTTAAACTGAAATGTATATTATTAAAGTCGGTTTCTAGAGCATCGTACTTCGCTGAAGTCCGACAATTCTGATCAATTCTGTCACCGGAAGTTAGAAAATATTGAGCATGCGCATATCTGACAACCTAGAATCTGGGTCTTCCGGTTTGTCTCTTACCAGAGCCTACGATTTTTCGTTAGAAAGCTGAGAAGGGTCTGGGGACGAGAATGGTATAACTCCATAGAGCACAGCTTCCAAGTGTTCTATTTCTCTAAAAAAATACAATTATGATTTTAAAGCAATTAGTTTTCAAATTTGTTTGTTGCAAAAATGTTTGAATATCTGAACGTGCGTGCACCCCAGGGGGGGTACTCAGGGGTATCAGTGACTGGGAAGTGTGAATGAGGCCCAAAAAAAAGTCCATTACGCATAAACAAGACCCCAAAAAAGTCCAATGGCACAAAGTCGTAACCCCAAAAAAGTCCAATTTCTCCACATAAAATCAAACGGTAGGATATCATTTTTATCAACCCCAAGAAAAGTCCTTGCCAAAATCTTTATATCAAAAAAGTCCACCAGAAAATTGATAACCCCAAAAAAGTCCCAAGCCGTGAATTTTAAACCCCAAAAAGGTCTTCGCACCTCCCTGTCACTGATACCCCTGAGTACCCCCCCCCCCCCCCCCCCCCCTGGGGCGTGCACTGTGCTCTCATAATGCATGCAGAATATGGATCCTTTGGCCAATCAGAGCGTGTATTATATCATAGTTATTTTATAAATAAAGTATAAATGTATGTATAGGAAGATATGAATGTAATGTTTTATGAATGAGAATGCTGAATTTATTGTGCGAGAAATATGTGTAATAAACATTTATTGAATGAATATGTTGTTCCCTCTTCCTTTCTTTCAGAATTCAATTCGCCACAACCTTTCTTTGCATAGTTTTTTCTTAAAAGAGAAAAGACCACTTGATCTTCCTGGAAAAGGCAGTTACTGGTCTATCTCTCCTGAAGGAAAGAAAAATATAATGCGAGAAGTTATGAAACATGCCCAACCAGTCATACACAATCCACTTGCTCAAACAGGATTGATTGGCCATAATTTGAGGCCTATTCTGCCTAAACCATCAGGAGCTGATCACAGTCAACAGCACTACAACAATAATGATACAGTTCAAGCACTAGCTCAAGCTGTGCCTGGTGTTTGTTCATTTGTGAATGGAAATACTGTTATGCCAGTTGTTATATTACCTACCAATGTGTATGTACAACTAGCTTCAAAGATTGCCAGCAATAAGAAGAATGAGTCTAACTTTACAGTGACACAAGGGCAAGATTCAACCATCCAAGTTATTGGAGGGAATAATGTTCTTCCTGAACAGCACATAGAATACATCAAATCAACATATGGTCAGTGTAGTGGACCTGCTTTCTCTGATCTTATGGAAGAAATTTTGAAAAATAAAAACTTTTATGAAGCCTTAGAGATCATCAAAAAGGAAGATGAAACTGCCATCACAAGTACATTAAAGCAAGGGAATACTTCTAGTTCTACTCATCAAAGAAACGGACCACCACCCAAGAAAGTAAAGAGGGAAGAAAAAGAAAACATATTCAACAAACTACCATGTCCTACACTGCAATCGAAATCCAACATAACTCCTCTGAAAGACAGAACTCTACCTACTTTAGCAGCCATGAATTCTGGTTCTTGCAATGACTCTGGGATCTTGTTTGAAAAAGATGGTAAACTTCAAGATTTTAACTCCTTGATTCTCTCACCAGTTCCACTTTCTACTCCTAAAGGACCAATACCAACATCTTTGAAGGCCTCAACTCCTGCTCAGTCCTCGCCATTATGTGCAAGTGCTTTTCGTTCTGGACTCACGCCATTGAAGTATGACTCAGACAGTGGATTCTTTACACCTATTAGAGATACAGACTTTGATTTCTTGTTGTCTCCATGCAACCACATGAATCTTGAATTAACTCCTGCAAGGTTCAATGGAAGTACCACACCTCAAGGATGCAGAAAGTCTTTGAAGTTAGGTACAGTACAGGAAGATGTTATGCCATGGATGTAGATTTCATACATAGGCCAGTGCCTGAGTATCAGTTTTTATATAACTTACAATCAATGGTAATTAATTCAAGTATGAACCTGTGTAAATACTTTCAGATGAATGTGATTATTGGAATTTATAATAATTATTTATTGTGAGGTTCATTAAGTGTATAAACCTATTTGAGTGATTGTCTTACCTGTGTGCACATCATTAAATTTTATTCTTGACTTTGTGAATTCTTTATATATTTGTCACCAAGAATGTCCCCATCCCAAGGGTAATGGATCAAATCCCCCACATTTTCCATGGGGGAACCGATGATAAATGTGATCACAATAGTAAATAATGTGTCCAGACTGTATTTGGGAATAAGGTTTATCCATAGAGTCTGAGGAGCAGGGTACATTATGTTTGTTGTAACTTACTTATATTTTGTTTGTATCTTACATATAACTAGTTTTATATTGTATTTATTTGTAGTTTCAGGGCCATAACAACAATTTTTTTATTTAGCACCTGAATTGGATACAGTACTATATGACATATTAAAAGGTACATGTGTAGCTGGCTAATTACAATAACCACAAGGTTAATCTAGGTAATTAGCTGATTAAAGTACAGTGAATATAAAAAGTCGGCACCTCTGTTGGTGGGATCCTGGCTGGGATGACATCAAGATCCCAACTGGGATCCCACCTCTGGAGTTTGGACAGTAGTCAATATTGCCGGGATCCCACCTCTGTTGGTGGGATCCCACTGACCTATCCCAACTGGGATGACATCAAGATCCCAACTGGGATCTCACCTCTGGGTTTGGGACAGCCATTATATCCCAGGTAGGATGCAAGATCCCACCTACATGTATCCCAGGTCAATCCCATCTCTGGAATTGGAAGCATGAAAACTAAAAAAGGGCATTAACAATTTGAAATTATAATGGATGTGTTAAAATTGCTTACACAATAAATTATTACACTAGCTTGTAATAATAATTTTCATGACTATTTATTGTTGTTAGCAATATTTATTAGTGAAAATCACAAGTGACTACCAAGATTTTAGATAACCATGCTTTGATTCCCTGAGCACCTTTGTGAACTGTACAGAACATGCAACAACAACATTTATTTAAATAATTTCTTTGAGTCAAAAACTTGCATATATTGAGTCATTTACATGTAGCCAGCTTAATGCACATAAAAATTAAAATTAAATCATATTTCATGATGGAAGTTCAAATAAGATAAAATATTATTGTTTAAAGATTCAGTTATCAAATGCTTAGATAAAGTTTTCCTAAAATATTACCCTGATACACTACTGGATAACAACCTGTGAATTTATTCCAAAAAATGTGAACCTGTGAAATGAAAACAAAATTTTATATGAAACATGTACTCACATGAAAATCTTTGAAAAAGCATTTGCACAATAACCTGATAAAAATAAAAGTCAATCCCCAGAAGAACATGAGTGACTATGAGTAAAATTAATTGCCATCGCAAAATCAATCAATATTACCACTCTTTTGTGATGACCAAATCTCAAAAAGGTGTTTGAGAAAACTGCACTTGAACACCAACAAACTAAGATTTGAGAATTAATTTATTACTGCGATTCTCAGTAATATGTGAACTCAGACATTCAAGCAGTCGGCTGGAACTTGGTTTTTCGCTGCCGTCAATCAACATAAAAAAACAGTAAACTTATAAATAAAAGTCAGAAAACCCACCAAATGGAAACCAAATATGATTTTGAGCTAAATTATGGATCATTTGGTCGAAGAATGTCAGTTTAGTTTTGAATTTGTTTGAGTTTTGAATTTGATTGACGGCAGCGAAAAACCAAGTACCAGCCGACTGTTTGAATGTCTGAGTTCGCATAATACTGAGAACTGCAGTAATAGATTAGTCAAACGCCCTTCAGACATTCAGTCTACTCACTTTAAGCTTATTGAAGTTTGCAGTTCATTTTTCTGGATTTTTCAAGATTTTCTGCTATTGAACTTTGGACTTCTTATTGTTGGGAACACAGAATATTTTTTTGGCTAATTTAGACAAAAACTTTGATTTCCCAAACACAAATTAACATACCCTGCGAGTCCCCTGCGAGCAGAGTCCATTTTGAACAACACAAAATAATGCACGCACACTCGATCACATGACTATACGGCTGTTGATTGGTCCGTGGCGCGCGCGTTTGCAGATTGAGCGGGAAAAACGAAAACTTGCTTCAGTTTGCAGAGTTTCTAGGAGTTTGTCAAGAAACTTGCATACGGGTTTTTATTCATTATCATGCTGGTAAGTAAAGATTGTTCAGCTATTTTTGAAGTAAATATTACAGGTAAAACAGCTTAGCAAGCTTCTACATGTCTTTCAGGCACATAGTGGAAGAGAAAAACTTGGATAAAACGATTTTTTAATGCAATTACAAAATTAAGTTTATGACATGAAACAGCATGTTGGAATTGGTGTCTGTGCAAAGTTTGATGTGATTTGAGCGAATTCTGTCGGAATTATAAACTTTTGAAATTGTTTTGTCCAGCCAAAATTTTACAGTGAATGTATGGTTTGGCTGGACAGCATCAAAAATTTACAGAGTTTGTATGGGAAAATAGACATCTTTGATGCCCTCTAGCATCGTCAATATTAAGCCGAAGTTCACCAAACTTTCCAGACTAGCTAAGTTTGATCTGCTCTCTCAGAAAATGATGCCCATTTTTGCTAGTTTCTTATTGAATTAGTTTTGCGGCCTTGGTCCCAGTCCCCTGCTCGTTTAGGTAATGGCTAATAAGTAAAAAAATTTTCTCTCGATAAGTTAAATAAACTGTGAAAAAGTTCAGATAAATGCAGTTTACTGACTTACTTACACTTACACTCAGTTAGAGTTTGGATTGATTCAGATTTCATATTTAATAGTTATTGCGACCAGTGAGCGAGCCCCAGCGAGCGAACTGGGAGCAAAACTAATCTTTGGTTGGGCTTCCTGTGTATTCAGATGCCAGCTCGATTTTCAGTGGGTGGAGAAAGATTTTTTTTTCACGTGACTTTTGCCCTGACGTCATATATCGTACGTTCCCGTCGTTCATTTGGGCATTTGTGAGTTCAGAGTGGATTCGAAGCCTTTTTGCTCGTACTTTATATCCGATTCTTCGATGGAATTATGTAAAAATCTTCATTTATTGTTGACGATCGCTTCAGTTAGCAACATATCGAGGGGAAGGCAATGTTATTATATTAGTCTTTCAGCTCTGTTGTGTGCTAAGTCGCTGCACTGATTGTCACTGTGGACCGCAACATATAAAGTAGTCGATCGAATCCTAGTACCGTATAAGGCTAGCTCTTGGAAACCAAGTCATCCCAGATGCAGAGACATTGTCACTGAATTATCTGCCTAACAGCTCGTTCGTTTTATATCGTGCCGCCAACCGTACCAAACTTTATTCTAAATTCAAGATATAGGTGTTCATAAGAGACCGTTCATAAGTGTAGCAAAATGAATACTGAAAATCGATAAAGTACGTACATTGATAAAGAAAAAAAGTGTATGTTGATTTTTATTGATTGATACTAATGTCTTTCTTCAGTGATAAGAATTGCCGTCGGAGCGAAGCGTAGATGGCTTATAAATTCTATGTCAATAGATTTCTAAAACTGTTCAGTAGTACACGGGCTTGCAATAACTAGCCTCCTATGTAACATGACAGCGGCAATCACATCTCTGTAAAAAAAAAAAAAATCAGAATGGACCGTTCCCACGGCTGAAATGGACAAGAAACGATCGCGAAATCAAAACATTTTTACGTACATGGAGGATTGTCAATTTGTCTTGGTTTTCGAATTCGGAGGTCGCAATTTTTGACCTATGGTTAGCCTAGTTTACTCGCATTAGCTAGTGTGAATCAGTTAACGCATGGTCAGTAGAGATATAACGGTCTGGGTATTAACCCATTGACTCCTACACCGGCCAAAACCGGCCGTAAACATCGATACTGCTTTGAAAAATTCTAACTTTCTGAATTTTCGTAACATCGATCTCATGGCCAGTTATTAGTGACAACTAGATAACTCTTCATATTTTAACCTGAAGTAAACTGACTTACAGGTCCGACTTCTGGGCATTAGTTCAATTTGTTTGCCATAAAAATCAAAAATGCGTGTTTTTGACGCAATTTTACACCTCGAAAATGAACGACATTTGACTTGGATTTTCTTCCAAAATACATCCTTGCGAAACAAAACGCCACTTTCTCAGCAAACTTCCATCTCTCTTCTTGATATATTCGTGAATTTTTGCCTCTCTCTTCCTTAACTCGCCGAACAATAGCCATTTCCTTAGGACCACTTTCGCTTTCGTGTTTTCATTCTGCACGCCCGAAAAGGATGCCGGGAACATCCGGGAATTTTCGACGTATCCCGGCCTTTCCGTATTTTAGAATATATAGTGTCAAGCCAGTCGGTCCTACAGGCAAAATATTGTACCGGTTGCATTCTTTTCAAGTTCAAAGTCGCCAAAAATGCCTTTGTAGGCCCTGGAATCCATCACAGAAAGACCAGAGAGACGATTTCACTTTGAGCCGCCATTTTGGAAAATCTTAACGAGCTGTCGAAATGTGTTCGTGAATTCGTATCTTCCTCCTGAGTTCTTCCAGGAGAACGGTCTCTACCACACCAGTCAAGCTTAATAATGATGCTGTCCTGGGGGCTTCTGTGGTGAATAATGGCTATAAACACTCTAAAAATGCAAAATTAGCCGCTCCTAGCAGCTATGATCTGCTGGCCCTCGTGGAGATCCATGACAAGAGAAAGATTACGTCAGAACCTGAGCCCGTGGGCTTTCAGAACTGTCAAGATTTCCATGGAAACCCCTTATATGGAATCGAAATTTCCTACGACGTGATTACGTCCCGAAAATCGCTAAAAAACTCAAAATAGCTCAGGAGCGAATGGGTTAATAATAATAAAATAATAATAATACATACACCTAATTTCAAAAACGTTGTCCAATAATAATCAAAAAAGCCAAATAGGATTTCATTAAAAGACAAAAGAAGTGCACTCAAGCTGAACTGTTTCTTTTGTCTTTTTGAATGAATTCGTATTTGGCTATTTGGACAACGTTTTTGAAATTAGGTGTATCATAAGATAGAGTGCAATTTAGAAAAGCGTGAAATAGTACTAACTTTAAATAGTACTAAATAGAGGTATTTCTATTGTTTTCTATTGTTTCATTAGTGCTATTTAGTACTAATTAGTTATTTAGTTTTCAAGCTTTTCTAAATTGCACTCTACTGATATTGTTGAATAAGTACATAATAAGAGCTAATAATAATAATATATGATCTCAGAAGGTCTGTTCCATATTGTAATAATAATAAAACGAAAATATATAATATTATTAATAGACATATAAGAATATGATGTCAAAAAAAATAGTAGCTTATTACATTGTGTAAATCTATAATAAAATCATTAATAACTCGTAACTATTGACTTGCCGTTACCTATTCTGGTGGACTAGCTAGTGGTGTTGACATTAGTCTGCGCTAAAGCGTGTTCTCGTTCTTCCTTCCTTTTCTTTTATGATTATGTTCGTACAAGAGACCATAGTATTATGGTTTTAATATTTATAGTATTTATAGACCATAGTATTTATATTATAATATTTCTATGTTTGACATACAATCATGTATACCATGTATAAATTTATTACTATGCATACTGAGATTTACTCACTAAAATGCAGTACATTTTCGTTCGTTCACTATTGTTAGCCAATCGTTGCCGCGTACGTTTCTTCAACGCTTTCCATCGTCGATGATAGAGCAATTTTTAGTTGAGTTTTAAAATCTCATTAGTATATAATAAACATAATACAGCATGGAAAATGCTTTTTACAGTTTCTATTTACTTGTGACTAATTAGTTAATAGAGGGGACCCTTGCTTCCCCTCTATTTTAAAACTATGCTCGTGATAAGTAAGTCACTTGCTCGAGGACTCGCTCGTTTGTTTTCACTCGTGAATAACGAAACCGTCGCATTTTCCATGAAGTATTATTATCTATATAATCCAGTTCATTGTAGTTATTTTCTTTCTTTCTTTCTTTCTTTCTTTCTTTCTTTCTTTCTTTCTTTCTTTCTTTCTTTCTTTCTTTCTTTCTTTCTTTCTTTCTTTCTTTCAAATTAAATAGTTCATATTCCTTCGTGCAAAAAAATATCTCGTACCTGCTATTTTTCCCACCTACGTCTTCTCGTCCAATCAGACGGCGCTGTCAAAACGCCCACTGAATTTCTTCCATTCTCATTGCATTGGTCCCAAAGCATTTGGTTGACATTTACATACCATGTGGAACAGCTTTGCGTTCAAACATCAACAAGCCTTGTACCGGTAAGTTGAGTTTATGGCAATGTTGTTTTACTGAATGCTTTTCCTTCGGTCTGCATTTTGGCTTCTTAAATGCGAAAAAAGCTAGCAACTATATCTCTTAGCATTTTTACGCTCAGAGTTCTAATATTTCAGATACAAAAATTAATTTGAAGTCCAACAGGTAACACATGTGGTTTGCACATGGCATCAAAACTTATATTTTTCTTGAGTCATAGTTATCAGTTATTCCAGTCTTAAGTTCTGTGCTATTCTTTACATGTAAGCTCATGTTACGACGATTCAGTTTCTCGAAAGTGCACATTATTTACATATAGCGCTGGGCGGGTTTTAGGACAAACTTCATAGCATGTTGGTTTGTGAATGTTGTTCAACAAGGTTGCTGCTCGTGTACCATCACCTTAAACTACGTTGCGCGAACAAATGCAGTTCAGTTCGTCCCGTGTATCACCTTAAACTACGTTGCGCGAACAAATGCAGTTCAGTTCGTCCCGTGTATCAGTTTAAACTACGTCGCGCGAACAAATGCAGTTCAATTCGTCCCGTGTACCATCACCTTAAACTACGTTGCGCGAACAAATGCAGTTCAATTCGTCCCGTGTACCAGTTTACCATGCGCGATCTGCAGTTCAATTCGTACGTTTTGCGCGAACAAATGCAGTTCAATTCGTCCCGTGTACCAGTTTAAACTACTTTGCGCGAACAAATGCAGTTCAATTCGTCCCGTGTACCAGTTTTAAACTACGTTGCGCGAACAAATGCAGTTCAATTCGTCCCGTGTACCATCACCTTTAAACTACGTTGCGCGAACAAATGCAGTTCAATTCGTCCCGTGTATCAGTTTAAACTACGTTGCGCGAACAAATGCAGTTCAATTCGTCCCGTGTACCATCATCTTTAAACTACGTTGCGCGAACAAATGCAGTTCAATTCGTCCCGTGTGTCAGTTTAATCTACGTTGCGCGAACAAATGCAGTTCAATTCGTCCCGTGTATCAGTTTAACCTACGTTGCGCGAACAAATGCAGTTCAATTCGTCCCGTGTAATATCACCTTTAAACTACGTTGAGCGAACAAATGCAGTTCAATTCATCCCGTGCAACATCACCTTTAAACTACGTTGCGCGAACAAATGCAGTTCAATATTCGTCCCGAGTAATATCACCTTTAAACTACGTTTCGCGAACAAATGCGGTTCAATTCGTCCCGTGTACCAGTTTAAACTACGTTGCGCGAACAAATGCAGTTCAATTCGTTCCCTGTACCATCATCTTTAAACTACGTTGCGCGAACAAATGCAGTTCAATACTCCAGTTTCCAATCTCGTCCCCAGAGCCTGCGTTACTTTCGGCCAGCGGCGAAGAACGTAGGCTCTGGCATAATCCATTTTTTAGACAATTTGATTGGCTATTCCATCTTAGAAACTAAGCACGCGCAAGATTCCGGAAATGAAATATATCCAATGAAAGATTGAGTTTGTCCAACCCAGGTGTCCCAACTTCCGTTCAAAGAGAAAAAATTAACATTTTCATCGTCGCTAGGAACGGTTTCATTGACATGTTAGTAAGATTTAAACATGTCGCCTCGATCTGCAATATTAAAAATATCTAAGCACAGAGAAACATCAAGTTTTATCTAAGCTTATATGTATCTCGAAGTGTCTTGAAAAGTTTTCAAACGAAGCTCAAAATTTACACGAAGAGTGATGGTTATTCAAAGAACATATGTCGATCGTAAATCTAATCATTCTTTAGGCTAGCAACTGAAAGGCGGTGCCAATCGAGGTGCTTAGTTACGAAGGCGAAAGATTCCAAAAGAAATACATTTGAAGAAGAGACAACGATAACCAGAGAAGATGAAGATGATAGATTCAAATAATTAACTGATATGTAAAGTAGACACGAGTAAATATAAACCCGTAGGAAGAACTGTTCGCGTATCCTTCTGCTGTAAAACCACTGCTTTTAATACTGAAGACTTCAGATACTGCGCTTCTTTCACTGTTATATCTTCTTTACCAAGTGCTTTTAAAGCGTACTCTATTCCCTAATGAAACCTTTCGAAGGATTCCACTGAAACTGAATCGACAACAACTGCCCAGCTAACTTGCGCATGCGCTCTAAAACCGGAAGAACAAGAAATCCTGTTCCCAAAAAATGGATTATGCCAGAGCCTACGTTCTCGCCGCTGGCCGAAAGTAACGCAGGCTCTGGGGACGAGATTGTCCAGTTTCGAGTTGTTTACGCGCCTTGACAAAAGACGCATTTGCTCAGCCTTAGCCTCAATTCAGCGTCAATTATTCACAAATACCAACGAGAATGTGAAAAATGTTGACATAGGACAATAGAATCATTTTTTAATTCCACGGGTTATTCTCTGGATTGAGGCTAAGGCTGAGCAAATGCGTCTTTTGTCAAGAAGTACAGCAGTTTCTAAACAACTCGAGGTAGGTACTTCATATATGGTACAATATGGTGGACCATAGTACATTGTCTATATACAATAATCCGTATTTTTAAGTATATTCTTAATGTTTTGCTTACTATGAGATGTTAAAATACGATATAAATATGATAGAACGACGCATACATAATAAAAATGTACCATTTGAGAGAACGAGGCATAACTAATAAAAATGTACCATATATGAAGTACCTAGGCAACTCGAAACTGGAGTATTCATCCCGTGTACCAGTTTAAACTACGTTGCGCGAACAAATCCAGTTTCAATTCGTTCCCTGTTAACTATCCATTAAACTATGATTTCTGAGATTTTGGAAACAGTTGCGCTTTTTCAGTTAGTCTATTTCCGATTTTCTAACCTGCTTGCAATTAAGTACAGCGAAGTAAGGTGCAAATTTGCTCACATTGTTATTATTAGTAAGGGTTTCGATAAATAAAGTTTACTTTTTGAACTCCACGCTGCAATTGTGAACTCGTGCGCGCCATTTATACAAATTTATTTGTGTTTCTCGCGCTTTGTACGTACGGGAATTCTCACTAAGTAACAACCTCGTTCCCAGGCCCTCTCTAAAGTAACTTTGTTTGTTTGTTTCTAGACTCGAGGCATCGACAGATGAAGAAAACAAGTTAGTAGCACACACCATAGTAACATTAATAAATAACAGACCTCGAGTAAGCCAAAGATAGCGCATTTTGTAACACACTTTCAAGGGACTTGTCAGTTGTGTTTTAACTTGAGTGAACCAAATTTAGAGAATTAATTATTTTTACTTGTGGTGAACCAAATTGTCATCGTCGCTAGGAATGTTTAGAGCCTAACAGGATTTTTAGAAAAAAATGAAGATTTAGTAAGATTTACAAAGAAATGCCATAGTTTCAGTTAACAATTAATAAGATTACAAAATTCCAACCATAAACATGCATATGACTAGGCAATCACTTGGTACATATACATACATCACTTTTATAATATCTTATCGCAAATGAAAGTCCATGACATAGAGATGCATATCAGATTAGGCAATCACTTGTTCCTTAAACCATATTGACTAACCCCTTACAATATCTGTATGTAATAGATACAATATGAGCGGCCGATTCGGCGAGCCATTGTAAATACCATACAGTTCGGCCGCTCATATTGTATCTGACAAATAAACAAATGTTATATTCAATAGTTGTTTGTAGGTCGTGTTGTAATTCATAATAAGTAAAAGCTCGGTTTATATTTCAAAAAATAAACTCAAGGTCGATGAAACAAGCATTTACTTATTATGAAATGTTATATTCCTCACAATCCAGTGGTTGTCTATATAATAAAACAATTAAATTTTTCTAGATAGGTGTCCCCAATTAGCATACTGTTAATGTAAGCTAACTAATCAAGACACGTTAATAAAGTTTATTATTATTATTATTATTATTATTATTATTATTATTATTATTATTATTATTATTATTATTATTATTATTATTATTATTATTATTATTCACTCAATGTTGTCGTACATGGCTGATACTCGGCTAGCGCCTCGTTGGCTATCAGTTCATGGACTACGACTCGATTTCGTGGAATAATTATTAAATATACAGTCAATTGCAGAAACGCTGTAGTTTTGAAATATGTACATATACACATACGTAATGAGATGCATAAATATCTAATGAAATATGTACATATACACATACCTAATGAGATGCATAAATATCTAATGAAATGTTTTGTCACAGTTTCAAAATCAATAATTGAAATATTAGTTTGAGGTTCCCGAGTTCAGTTGTTATATACCGAATGCAATAATGGCATCCAATTTCAATTGCTATTGTTCTGGACTGACTAGCCTCATGTTCATGTTGAAACACAAAAGCATTTTCACCTGTATGAGAGGTTTAGTCCAGGACAATGGCAATTGCAATTGGATGCCATTATTGCATTCGGTCTATACAGCTATTTCAGAAAAGGATGGTGAAGGTTTTGTTCAGTGCATCTTGCATACCAAGCACGAAATGTATTGTGGATCATATGTAATGTTAGCCTCCTAAAGCAGACCCATGTCCAGGCTTCTGCTTTAGGAGGCTAATGTAATACAGAAGAAAATATGCCGGCTCCATATTGCGAAGACAAAGTTTGGGAAAATTCCCAGAGTCCACATTGTTGTGAGGTCCTTTCGCTTATTCCATTCACATTGCCAATAGTGCATTTCGGGCTTGGTATGCAAGATGCAACAAAACCTTCACCAACCTTAAAATAGCTGTATTCTAAAACAATTATTAGCCTCAGTGGATATTGTTGATTAGCATAAACCATCCAGTGGTCAATCGCAAATCCTGCAATCTGATTGGTTCGCTACTAGTGGTCTATCAGCTCATACACCCCGAGTAGAGATACACGGAATCCACCGTAGTGTGGAATGGCTACGAATTTACATATCCCTACCACACCCACATTTGTTGATAAATTCCTGAAATTCCTCTCGATAATACAGTCCGATAACAATGACGGGATTTAGTAAGCGCGGGAAGAGTTCATGAAAAGCTTTATCCGACGACCTTTATGGAAGAAATATGATCGAAGAAATAGTTGAACAGGGTGGAGACATTGTCAATGGATCTTTTCCAGGATTTTTTTTCTTCAAATTTTGCTGCAGTACGACAGTGTGAAAAAATGTATTGAACAAATTTATCGAGTGTAACGGCTGAACGTGGCAAAAGCAGTGGGTGAACAAGTTCTCCGATCTTCAAAGTGATCCTTTTCTGATTTTCTCTTGCTGAATCGTTTGCAGTTTCAATCATGTCCGACGAACGAATCCAAGTCATCCATTGCAAGTTGATCCAATCACTTCCATCTAGATATTTCAAATTAAAACCGCTCAGTACTGATAGTCGGAAATCTACAGATAATTCGTTCAATGAGGCTTTCCAACGTTAAACTCTTGACATCGTATGACGACAGGAAGACCTTGATCCATTTTTCTCTCGGTCTCTGTAGTCAATATGGAGCGGGGTGTTACTAAAACGAGTAACGGAGTAATGAGTAACGAGTAACGAGAAAACGAGTAACAGCCAAATTTCGCCACATAGAAATTTTCAATAGCAAGTAATGAACTAATGGCAAAACGAGTAACAGCCAAATTTCGCCACAGAGAAAATTGTTCAAAAACAAGTAATAAAGGTAATGGATAAAGCAAGGATAATAGCCAAATATATAATAAAAAATACATCTTAAAATCTTACCGTAAAAATGTCAAGCAACAGTAATCGTCAATAAGTCAATTTCTTAGCCATTTTCAAAGCTACCTCCCTCCGATCCCATTGAGAGGCTGCCAATAAAGCCGTTTTAATATGCACAGACACTTACTTTGACCAGTTCACGAAAAATGTTATGCTATTTCTTCGTACGTGTAAACCACAGGAAGCCCAGTAAGATGGCACCTACCACTGTGAAGACTCCTGGGAAGAACTTAGCCTTAGTTTACCCTGCGAGCAGAGGGAATTTTCTCTGGGCTAAAGTCTTCAAAAGAAAGAAGGGAGAAAATTCTTCTTCCTCTTCCGACTTCTACAGGAAAAGACCTCTGCTAGCAGGGTAAATGTGATCTTTTGCGAAACGATGCGATACGAAGCGAAATGAAACGATGCGAAACGAAACGATACGGATCTTTTGCGAAACGAACTCTACTGTACAATATGTGATAATTGTAATTCTTCACTCTCTAGAGGCTTCTTTAGTCAAGAACGAGCTATGTTATTGCCGTTGGAGCGAAGCGAAGCTTATATAACGTATATAGCTAATTGCATAATCCTTGTCGGGTCGAAAATCATAAATCATAGAAGATGAGACCGCAAGGATGGATGGGAAATCAGTTCATGACCCACATTACATACAGATATATTCAATGTTCTCGTAGTTTTGAAGGTATATGAGCTATTTAACCACAGGAAACCCAGGCTGTATATCTGTCTGGGTCTTTACGTTAATTATAGTAAAATACAGTAAATGAATGATAGCTTCTAAATAAAGTGTATTTCACATATACATACCGTCTTGTCTTCATTTTGCCTCGTTTCGGTCGATTTTGACGTGTTTTGGCTGCTCTAACTCTCTCCTCCATAAATAATGAGAAGGACGGAAACATCGAGTCTCAAATCACTACAGGTCACGATCGATCCTCCTCGATTTCTCTCCTGAAAATGTATTCCCCATCAATTCAAACGACCTCAGGTGAAAGAATGATGGATGGTGAGTCACGACAAGAAAAAGCATCAGATTCATTCTCGAATCCTTCAAAGAATCCATAACATAATTTTCATCCGGATTCCCGTTTGCTGTCCACGGAAGTAAACGTTACACCACAGGAAATCCCAGCGGGCTTTGGCGCTCGGACCTGATTGGACAAAAACCAACAAAGGCAATTCAAATATTTCACTTGTGGGGACTATCGAGAGTAAGAAATGGATAGACAAATTATACACATCTAGGGGTGCGTAGAATATGAACAACCAATCCGAAATAGACATCAACATGACGACCCGTGCATGGAAAACCCCGCAAAATTCCAGCGTTTATAGCGAGATTCAAAACGTTACTTTATCGCATTTATAATAATAATTATTGGATATTGTCAAATACAAAATGCTGTCTACGCTGAAGCGGAAATATGAAGAATGCCATGGAAATGTTCCGAAGAAGAAGAGTAAAGGCGAAAAAGTTTTTTAATTCCTTTTTATGTATCTTTGAAAGCCTGGTAAGTTTGAAGTTACGACCGTTCGATTCAATAATATTTTACATCAATAGTTTTCAGTTTGTTCGATAAATGACTTCTTTTATTTCAGGGTTTTGCGTAATTATGAGCAAACTGCAGGATGCTTTTCATTCCGTGATGATATTTTAACTCATGCACTGGAAGAAAAACATAATATTATAGTGTCCAGAATGATCACGACAATATAACAAAAAGCATAGTCCCCACGAGTGAAATATTTGAATTGCCTTTGTTGGTTTTTGTCCAATCAGGTCCGAGCACCAAAGCCCGCTGGGATTTCCTGTGGTGTAACGTTTACTTCCGTGGACAGCAAACGGGAACTCCGGATGAAAATGGCTGTATGTTATGGATTCTTCGAAGGATTCGAGAATGAATTTGATGCTTTTTCTTGTCGTGACTCACTTTCGAGGAATCCATATTTATCATTCTTTCACCTGAGGTCGTTTGAATTGATGGGGAATACATTTTCAGGAGAGAAATCGAGGAGGATCGATCGTGACCTGTAGTGATTTGAGACTCGATGTTTCCGTCCTTCTCATTATTTATGGAGGGGAGAGTTAGAGCAGCCAAAACACGTCAAGATCGACCGAAACGAGGCAAAATGAAGACAAGACGGTATATGTATATGTGAAATACACTTTATTTAGAAGCTATCATTCATTTACTGTATTTTACTATAATTAACGTAAAGACCCAGACAGATATACAGCCTGGGTTTCCTGTGATTTAACTAAGATCCTACAAGTCTGGATAAAAAGGTTGATGATATGATGATGTTATTTGAGAGTTTTAATTTCCCAGATTTCCTTTTGGTCATAGCTTTCATGATTTTCGACCCGACAACGATTATGCAATTAGCTATATGTATGACAGATCTCTGTAAACACCAACCAATCAGAATGGACCGTTCCCACGGCTGAAATGGACAAGAAACGATCGCGAAATCAAAACATTTTTACATGGAAGGTTGTCAAACCACTGGGTGAATCAGTAAAATTCAAGAATCAGAATATCTATAGCGTGTATATCTCAAAAGCTATGAAAAGAAAGCTCAAGAGTGTCGCAGTTTTCTGGGAAGATAAACAATATTTTAGTTTCCATCCATTGACGAGATCTAATGAGCCACTGTTATTGCAAGGCCGCCAGCCAAATCGTCCTGGTTTTAGTCTTCTAAGAAGCGTTGTCGTCAAGATTAGCGAATTTCCTGCTAAATGTAAGTTACAAAAAAGGTAATAAAGTAATATTTTCTGGTTCTCTAGCTGTCGCCCGCGGGGAAAACCCTCCATTACCCCTTGGGGGGAGGGGACAGTGACAAAACTCTCATTTCGTTTCGTAGCTAGATGATTATATATTTTTTTTAGAAGATTTGCTTAACAGAAGTCCCAAAAACATTTACTCGAGTATTCATGTATTTGGATGAGAGAATGAGGTATACATTTAGCAGGAAATTCAACGACAACGTTTCATATAGAAGACTAAAACCATGCAGGATCGGACGTCCTTGCAATAACAGTGCCGCCACCTTTGTTGTCAATATATGGGCTCATCAGATCTCGTCAATGGCTTAAAAAAGCAGACTTTTGGGATGGAAAGACTAAAATAAAAGGTTTCTCGATGACTTTATGTAAAGCCTCAGAGATCTTAACAGATGATTTGCTTCGATGTTTATAGCAGAAGATAATCAGGTAATATTGACTTTACATTGTCGTGTCTGAGCGAAGCTGACTCGCTACGTACTTTTTTTTTCACTCACTACATACTCATATATATATAACACAGGTCGTTCTTGACCAAAGAGGCCTCTAGAGAGTGAAGAATTACAATTATCACATATTGTACAGTAGAGTTCGTTTCGCAAAAGATCCGTATCGCATCGTTTCGCAAAAGATCATAAGCAGTCGATGGTGTATGGTTGTTCCAGCACTCGCAAATAGATCCGTTGGATTACTTGTTTTTGAACAATTTTCTCTGTGGCGAAATTTGGCTGTTACTCATTTTGCCATTAGTTCATTACTCGCTATTGAAAATTTCTATGTGGCGAAATTTGGCTGTTACTCGTTTTCTCGTTACTCTGTTACTCGTTACTCATTACTCCGTTACTCGTTTTAGTAACACCCATATGGAGCGCTATGAAATCAAGGTACCGTATTCACCGGCGTATAAGCCGTAAACTCCCAGAGAATACTTCAAAGGCTTACCAATAATCTTAGCTTTGTAATAGACTATTAAGACTAATCATAAAGACACTTTTTCAATATGGAATTCTTTACCACAAATCACGATCCAATACAATCCTATGACTGATTTAAAACATCTTTTCCACCAACTTTCGGCATTATCAGTTCTAAAATCTAAGGTTCATTAGCGTGCACGTGAGAATGTTATGTTTGAGACACTTGATTGACACATGTTGTGTTAGCACGTGAACCAACCCGGCATCAATGAAAAACACTTTAGCAAACCGTTAGGAAGTAAAACCGTTAGCACGATTGTTAAACTGTCTGAAAAGGCGTTTGCACACGTTAATTTGCCTGTTTAACGTCTAACCAATGGCCAATGCTTTTAGGAGTAACTAATAGTAATAAATTCACGAATGATGTGCGTACTCGTTTATACTTTTATGTTAATTTTATGTAAATTTATGGTACCAATTCCCGATGTTCTCGCAGATAAGCCGCACCCCGAACTTTGGATCGCGATTTTCGGGGGAAAATACGGCTTGTACGCCGGTGAATACGGTACTCCGTTGAAATGGATTAGCACAAAGGAATTTCAATAATTTATCGACAAAAGTGGGTGTGGTAAGGATATGAAAATTCGTACCCATTCCACGCTACGGTGGATTCCGTAGTAACTGACTAACAAAATGGCGGCTTCGTCGTCGCGTTTGGCTAATGTTTCGGAGGAGTTTCTCAACGGAATTATTGGATCAACTTGTTTCTGTCATTTTCTACTGACCTACTGAATGGTTTATGCTAAAACAATTAGACTACTCCTTCTCGTTTTCTATGAGGATAGTCATACGCGCTACGTGCCTCGTTGACTATTGCCTCATAGAAACCTCGAACTTGTAGTCTAATAATTAAAAAAAAATTATATATTTTTAGTATTTATTTGTAGTCTAATATTTATTGGTTATTCCTTGGTGAATACGGGCGGATATTTGACGAAAAAATTATATTATTTGGTATACAACGAGCCTTTAAGCGAGTTGTACAGGGGCGGATCCAGCATTTTGCCAAGGGGGGTTCCGATATCAGGAACTTGTGTCAGGTTTTACATACCGTAATATCAAATCGGAAGACTGTGGCGGGAAAATTGGTATCGGACCTTTTTTGTTGACAGCTAGCCCGAGCATGTAAAACCATTTACCACTCAGGGACGTAGCTAGCCTTTTTTGTTGACAGTGATACAGCTAGCCCGAGCATGTAAAACCATTTACCACTCAGGGACGTAGCTAGCCTTTTTTTGTTGATAGTGATACAGCTAGCCCGAGCATGTAAAACCATTTACCACTCAGGGACGTAGCTAGCCTTTTTTGTTGACAGTGATACAGCTAGCCCGAGCATGCAAAACCATTTACCACTCAGGGACGTAGCTAGCCTTTTTTGTTGACAGTGATACAGCTAGCCCGAGCATGCAAAACCATTTACCACTCAGGGACGTAGCTAGCCTTTTTTTGTTGACAGTGATACAGCTAGCCCGAGCATGTAAAACCATTTACCACTCAGGGACGTAGCTAGCCTTTTTTGTTGATAGTGATACAGCTAGCCCGAGCATGTAAAACCATTTACCACTCAGGGACGTAGCTAGCCTTTTTTGTTGACAGTGATACAGCTAGCCCGAGCATGCAAAACCATTTACCACTCAGGGACGTAGCTAGCCTTTTTTGTTGACAGTGATACAGCTAGCCCGAGCATGCAAAACCATTTACCACTCAGGGACGTAGCTAGCCTTTTTTGTTGACAGTGATACAGCTAGCCCGAGCATGTAAAACCATTTACCACTCAGGGACGTAGCTAGCCTTTTTTGTTGACAGTGATACAGCTAGCCCGAGCATGCAAAACCATTTACCACTCAGGGACGTAGCTAGCCTTTTTTGTTGACAGTGATACAACTAGCCCGAGCATGCAAAACCATTTACCACTCAGGGACGTAGCTAGCCTTTTTTTTGACAGTGATACAGCTAGCCCGAGCATGCAAAACCATTTACCACTCAGGGACGTAGCTAGCCTTTTTTGTTGATAGTGATACAGCTAGCCCGAGCATGTAAAACCATTTACCACTCAGGGACGTAGCTAGCCTTTTTTTGTTGATAGTGATACAGCTAGCCCGAGCATGTAAAACCATTTACCACTCAGGGACGTAGCTAGCCTTTTTTGTTGACAGTGATACAGCTAGCCCGAGCATGCAAAACCATTTACCACTCAGGGACGTAGCTAGCCTTTTTTGTTGACAGTGATACAGCTAGCCCGAGCATGCAAAACCATTTACCACTCAGGGACGTAGCTAGCCTTTTTTTGTTGACAGTGATACAGCTAGCCCGAGCATGTAAAACCATTTACCACTCAGGGACGTAGCTAGCCTTTTTTGTTGATAGTGATACAGCTAGCCCGAGCATGTAAAACCATTTACCACTCAGGGACGTAGCTAGCCTTTTTTGTTGACAGTGATACAGCTAGCCCGAGCATGCAAAACCATTTACCACTCAGGGACGTAGCTAGCCTTTTTTGTTGACAGTGATACAGCTAGCCCGAGCATGCAAAACCATTTACCACTCAGGGACGTAGCTAGCCTTTTTTGTTGACAGTGATACAGCTAGCCCGAGCATGTAAAACCATTTACCACTCAGGGACGTAGCTAGCCTTTTTTGTTGACAGTGATACAGCTAGCCCGAGCATGCAAAACCATTTACCACTCAGGGACGTAGCTAGCCTTTTTTGTTGACAGTGATACAACTAGCCCGAGCATGCAAAACCATTTACCACTCAGGGACGTATAGCTAGCCTTTTTTTGTTGACAGTGATACAGCTAGCCCGAGCATGCAAAACCATTTACCACTCAGGGACGTAGCTAGCCTTTTTTGTTGATAGTGATACAGCTAGCCCGAGCATGTAAAACCATTTACCACTCAGGGACGTAGCTAGCCTTTTTTGTTGACAGTGATACAGCTAGCCCGAGCATGCAAAACCATTTACCACTCAGGGACGTAGCTAGCCTTTTTTGTTGACAGTGATACAGCTAGCCCGAGCATGCAAAACCATTTACCACTCAGGGACGTAGCTAGCCTTTTTTGTTGACAGTGATAGAGCTAGCCCGAGCATGTAAAACCATTTACCACTCAGGGACGTAGCTAGCCTTTTTTGTTGACAGTGATACAGCTAGCCCGAGCATGCAAAACCATTTACCACTCAGGGACGTAGCTAGCCTTTTTTGTTGACAGTGATACAGCTAGCCCGAGCATGCAAAACCATTTACCACTCAGGGACGTAGCTAGCCTTTTTTGTTGACAGTGATACAGCTAGCCCGAGCATGCAAAACCATTTACCACTCAGGGACGTAGCTAGCCTTTTTTGTTGACAGTGATACAGCTAGCCCGAGCATGTAAAACCATTTACCACTCAGGGACGTAGCTAGCCTTTTTTGTTGATAGTGATACAGCTAGCCCGAGCATGTAAAACCATTTACCACTCAGGGACGTAGCTAGCCTTTTTTGTTGACAGTGATACAGCTAGCCCGAGCATGCAAAACCATTTACCACTCAGGGACGTAGCTAGCCTTTATTGTTGACAGTGATACAGCTAGCCCGAGCATGCAAAACCATTTACCACTCAGGGACGTAGCTAGCCTTTTTTGTTGACAGTGATACAGCTAGCCCGAGCATGTAAAACCATTTACCACTCAGGGACGTAGCTAGCCTTTTTTGTTGACAGTGATACAGCTAGCCCGAGCATGCAAAACCATTTACCACTCAGGGACGTAGCTAGCCTTTTTTGTTGATAGTGATACAGCTAGCCCGAGCATGTAAAACCATTTACCACTCAGGGACGTAGCTAGCCTTTTTTGTTGACAGTGATACAGCTAGCCCGAGCATGCAAAACCATTTACCACTCAGGGACGTAGCTAGCCTTTTTTGTTGATAGTGATACAGCTAGCCCGAGCATGCAAAACCATTTACCACTCAGGGACGTAGCTAGCGCCTTTTTTGTTGACAGTGATACAGCTAGCCCGAGCATGCAAAACCATTTACCACTCAGGGACGTAGCTAGCCTTTTTTGTTGACAGTGATACAGCTAGCCCGAGCATGCAAAACCATTTACCACTCAGGGACGTAGCTAGCCTTTTTTTGTTGACAGTGATACAGCTAGCCCGAGCATGTAAAACCATTTACCACTCAGGAACGTAGCTAGCCTTTTTTGCTGCTATGAAAAAGTGAACCACAAGGCTGCAGCAAAGGGAAAATAAGTGGAGGCTCGGGTGGGTTTGGGGGCATGCTCCCCCAGAAAATGTTGAAATCTAGAGGCTCGGAAATGCTTTTTCCAGCGTTCTCTAAGAGGTAGTTGTGAATTACGCGTATCTCTAATTACTTCCTACACTGTCTCAGCAAACCAATGCATATTGAAAAAAGTATAACACTTGCGAATTTCGATGACTAAATCGATAATCCTGTACTTCACGAAAGTCCGTAAGAACGCTGAAGGCAGGTTTCCATACTGATCGCTACGGATCGTCCAAATGTGTTCAGCGATCGTAGAGATCCTGTGGTTTCCATATCGCTATATACGATTTCTGCGATCGATACTTAGAGGTGTGGTTTCCATATGATCGTAAGAACGCTGAAGGCAGGTTTCCATACTGATCGCTACGGATCGTCCAAATGTGTTCAGCGATCGTAGAGATCCTGTGGTTTCCATATCGCTATATACGATTTCTGCGATCGATACTGAGAGGTGTGGTTTCCATATGATCGTAAGAACGCTGAAGGCAGGTTTCCATACTGATCGCTACGGATCGTCCAAATGTGTTCAGCGATCGTAGAGATCCTGTGGTTTCCATATCGCTAGCTACGATTTCTGCGATCGATACTGAGAGGTGTGGTTTCCATATGATCGTAAGAACGCTGAAGGCAGGTTTCCATACTGATCGCTACGGATCGTCCAAATGTGTTCAGCGATCGTAGAGATCCTGTGGTTTCCATATCGCTAGCTACGATTTCTGCGATCGATACTGAGAGGTGTGGTTTCCATATGATTGCTGCGATCGCTGAAAAACATTGCCAAAGAGTCAATTTTTAAGGTTTAAGCAAGTTCACACAACTGACAGTGTTTATAACATCTGAACAACCGGTTTGAACCGGCACCTAAACCGTATAATAACGCAGGATGTATTTGGACTAGAAAATACTGTTATTTGTTATTTGCGTCATAAAAGCCTTTGGAGATGAACAACTTTAGTTAATAACTAAGTGAATTCATATGAAACTCTACTATAACTCTAATATGAACTTGTTTGATACTTCGATTGTCAGTTGACAGTTAAGTTTTATTTGTCAGTCTTAAACTGACAAATAAATAGCTTATAACAGTTAAAGCTGTTTGTCAGTTAACCCCATTCAGACCCTCTAGTTTGCTTCATTTAGGGGGTTCGTTGTTGTCATTTAGGGGGTTCGATTGCACTTTAGGGTGTTCGACCGAACCCCCCAAACCACCCCTAGATCCGCCACAGTTGTATACTGTAAAATAATATAATTTTTGAGTGAAATTTCCGCCCGTATTCCATAGAAAACCATGGAATAACCATATTAGAGCGCAAGCACTAAAACCGTGAAATAAAATCAAAGTTGTTAGTGCGTAATAGTTGTTATTTAGTGACTATTAGTCACTATCACTCGACCAGAACAGTTTTTATACCAATACACAGGAGACATTTTAATGTATTTAAAAATACACAAGAGATTTGGGTTTATTAATAACTTTGTATTTTATAAATATTACTTTATTCATGAATCAGGTTCAACACTTGTTCAACAGATAAAAGAACCAAAATTGGGATGAATTCAGAGTATACTTAATTATTGTGGGACAAACAATCTTAACGCAAATTTTCCATGCTTTCCGGTAATACCTTCTCACGGTCTGGACATTAATGCCCAGGAAAGCATTCACTATAGCTAGCATCATGTTCTCTTGTAATGCACCTGAATTTTGTCTTGAAATGGATTTAGCAAGACCAAAGGCCATTTCTATCGGGTTCAAATCGTAGCTATATGCTGGTAACTTTACAAGTGTTATGTTCTTAATTGCCAATATTCTTGCCAAATCAGCCTCATTGTGTACACTGGCATTGTCACATATTAAGAAGGTATCTCTTGGTATTAAAGGCAGCATTTGATATTCTATAACATCATTTACCAAAATGGTGTTGAAGTTTCCTTCAATAGGGATTGCTTGAATAAATCCTTCGTTGAATCCGCACAGACCCAGAACTGAATGTTTTGCAGCCCTTTGATTTTTGCTCCGAAAAGAAGCTAGACGATATCCGGATTCTGTTCGTCCATATTCGCGTTGGTCAGTCTCAGTTGTAAACCGGATGTTTCATCAAAGAAATACATTCGAACTGGATCTATGGTCATATGCCAACGTATATAATCTTGACGGCGTTGTAAAACGTACGGAGAGTACCGTTCCCTTGCGACATGAATGCATTTTTTTTCTCGTGATGTGAAGTTTCTTGAGCAGCGATCTTACAGCTGAGTAGGTAGGAACATCATTAGGCCGAAGGTTGAAATGTTCAGCAACCATTTGGACACATTCGCGTATATATAATAAAGGATAGATTATTATAAGAGCCTCAATATAGACTTTCATCCATATAGGAATACGGTTTGGTCTTCTGTTGCCGAAAGAGCGAGCACCAAACTGAGCGTTTTGTTGGAACTGCGTTAGTAATTTTGAAACGCAATTATAAGATATTTTTTCAATTCTGCAAGTGGCAGCAATTGAACTTGTATTGACGTACGTTAAGATAATCTGTATCCTTTTCTTCATGGGATACGAAGCTCCGTTTTGAAATACTCCTCCTTTAGCATTTATTGTCCAAGACATGTTGGCGCTAGAAATATATTGGTCTTTACGGAATAACTTTATAAGAATGTGGTAGGATGGGCATGCAGGTTTTAATTCAGATGTAATTAAGTGAGTGCATCACATTTTTGCACTTCTATTTAATTTGGTATAATTATGTAACAAAAACTGATATCCCTTGAATCTAGTTATAAAATTAGTGAGACATAAGAAACGGGCCACACAGACCCCATGAGAGATGCAGCAATGTCGGAGGAACAATAAAGTAAGAGATAAATACCGAGAACGGAGGCAATAAGCCATATAAATCCCGAGGGCCGTAGGCCCGAGGGATTTATAGGCTTATTGCCGACGTTCGAGGTATTTATCTGACTTAGTTTAAATTTGACAAGGTTTTCGCACGAAGCAATCTGAGTGCTCATTATGAATTCACCGGGATGTATCCATATACAACCCAGGGCTGTATATGGATACATCCCGGTGAATTCATAATGAGCAATTCAATTCTATTCTATTGTTCAACCGGTCAATACCGGAGATAAAGCCCTATGAATAACAAAGAAAACCGTGTCAAATTTAAACTAATCAACGTTAATGAAAAATCGCCTTTTGTTGAAGTTTGACTTGAAGTTTCATGATTGCAATCCAGCAGTTGAGGGGGCGGGTTTCGTGTACAGTCTCAACGAAACAATTGAGCTAATCAAGTAAGTATATAAAATGACTGACTTCGCTCACTGGTAGTATAGTCAACAACTTCTACGAGAGACGAAAAAGCTGTTTTTCTAACGGTATGCTTACTACAAGAACCTGCGCTAAGTGCAAGCTGCACGGCAAGTACAGCATATTACGGGGACACAAAAGAAACTGCCCGTACCAACACTGTTCTTGCTCTAAATGTGCTTCTCACGAGAATATGAAAGACCTGAAAGAACAACGCCTCCAAAGTACTGCTACAAGTACTGTCACAAGAGAAGATAATGTGAGCCAACAATCCGCCATAATACCATTTCCAACCGTCATCCAACTTGCTAATTTGGAAACAGAAACTACGTCTATCAGAAGAAGCCGCACTGCTGCAGAAAAACGAGAAGGTACGTAGACAAATCAGAAACAGAATAATACTAAAATTATTTGGCAATCAGCCTTTAAAATATTTTCTTATTTTCAGAGGAAAGGCAAAAGAAACTAGAACGCCACAGGGAATTTTACAGCAGCATAAACATATTATCCGCAGATATCATAAGAACGGAACCCAACATATCACCTTTACAAGTATGAAAAACATCCATCCAACTACATCAGCAACACATTCAAATTAATTCGTCGAAAGATCCAATTTTAATGATGCCAACAGATATACCACGAATGGAAGGGAAAAGCGTCGATTTAAAGTTCTTCGAGAATATGCTGAAACTAAAAGAAATATTTCCCAACACCGACGCTGACACTCTTGCAGCTCTCCTAAAAGAAGAAAATAACAGTATGGAAGCAGTAATCGGCATAGTTTTACACAAAACAGAGGAAGAAGACGAAGAAAGAAAATCGATGGATTCAACCGGGGATTCAAGTTTCTTGGCCGTATCGGAACAGGTAGAGAAGCAGAAAATTAAAGAACTGAGTTCTCTTCCTGTGGACTCTGACGTTTTAAAAGAA